>JZKD02S1662490.1:115674-136767 GCA_000966675.3 Picea glauca
TCCTTAACCGGAAATAGAAAACCATCGGCAAAAACCATGTGCCGAAAACCACCTAATATCATGTGGTCCCAGAAATATGTCGTCCCGGAAATATGTCGGCCCGGCGAAAATATGTCGACCCAAAAAAAAAATTTCGGGGGCGCTGCCCCCGAACCCCTGCGCGCCCGGCGCAGGCGCTCAGACACTACTACTCATGCAAAGAATACAACACATACCCAACAGACCCTCCCTGAAAGGGGGAGTATATGTATTCCTTGCTTTTGACCTAGTTGTTAGACGTAAAGCATGATGCCATGTGATCCTTGCTTCTGACCTCGCTATTAGACGTAAAGAAAGATGAGTCATGCTTCTAACCTCGTTGTTAGACATAAAGCATGACGTCGTGTGATCCTTGCTTCTGACCTCACTGTTAGACGTAAAGCAAGATGAGTCATGCTTCTAACCTCGCTATTAGACGTAAATCATGACGTCGTGTGATCCTTGCTTCTGACCTCGTTGTTAGACGTAAAGCAAGATGAGGCATTCTTCTAACCTAGTTGTTAGATGTAAAGCATGACGCCGTTGATACCTTGCTTCTGACCTAGTTGTTAGACGTAAAGCAAGATGATTCCTCGCTTCTGACCTCGTTGTTAGATGTAAAGCGAGATGTTGATGTGTTCCTTGCTTCTGACCTCGTTGTTAGATGTAAAGCAAGATGAGTTATGCTTCTGACCTATTTGTTAGACGTAAAGCATGACATTGTGATTCCTCGCTTCTGACCTAGTTGTTAGACGTAAAGCGAGATGATGATATTACTTGCTTCTGACCTAGTTGTTAGATGTAAAGAAAGATATGATTGACACTAAGCTACCAGCTTATCAGCTGTGACATTGAGCCAGTGTAGTACTGTGATGTGCTAGCCTAGTGTTGTGTTGAGGTATCATTTTTACTGATACATGTTTGATGCAGATGATGATAGCATTCTTTTGAGAATGATGATGTTGTTGATGAAGAAAACTTTCGATGACTCGTAAATATGCTAGCCAATGTTTCAATATGATATTGACAATACTGTCCTCCTGATGGCACTGATGATGCAGACATCTCTTGCCTGATGCTAATGAAGAATACCCTTCTTGTTAAGGGGGAGTGTTGAAATAATGTAACTGTGAAGAGAATTCTTATTATTATTGTTATTTTATTATTAGGATTAATCCCCATTGTGGATTAATCATGTCAGTAATTGTATTAGGACCAAATCCCCTTTTGCGGATTGGTCAATAGACAATTATAATAGGTAGAATAAGAAGTCAGCCCCATCAGTTAATGAGAAGACCCAGAAATATAATAAAGGTGGGTTTACCCACCCAGATTGAGAAGTCGGCCCTGCCAGTGAAGAGACACTTCACACATGCCAGAACTTGTATAAATACAGGAGGCTAGCACCTCATTTGATCACACACTCACTTGCTCATTCTCTTATGAGGCAAGCTGCAATTACCATTTGGTGAGAGGAGAAGAAGAGTGGCGCATCTCTTGGGGAGGACTTTCTGTATTGGTTTGAGTTATATCTTGAACATTGTATAAGCTATTTATGATAAGGAAGTTTTTGCTGGGTTTTCATCCCCTAAAGGGTTTCCCAGGATAAATGTTGTGTCTCTTGTGAATGTGTATTTCTCAGTGATCTTGTTCTTATGATGCTCTTATCTATTGAAATGAAAAGAACTATAAAAATGGCATAAACATTAACACTGAGGAGTTATGAAGACCATCTTCCTTTCCAAAATATGTTTTACAGCTTTCAAAGTTAAAACATAATCTCTTCCCCCTATGTATATAAATTCAGAAAGGTACTTGGCTTTTTTAAAAAGATAAAAGTGAAGACCAGAAGAAAGGTGACGGACAGATTTTTGTGCACTGAGGAGCAGGGGTCGAAAATTAAAATCGTTTTTTGAAAACCCTTTCCCATAGATGCTTTACTTAACTATCACCTATCTTTATTTTAAGTTAACTTCTTAGGACCAAGAGCAAGCAATTGTTCTTTTTAATAACAACTAAACGAAAACATTAGATTGATGGGACCTTTACGGCGCTTAGGAGACCTTTGCTTTCTTAAAGAACATAATTCTCGGGAGTTCATACCTTTACCTTACCTTTTTGAAACCACCGAAAAACTTTTCTATCATCTAATTTCGGTGAATTCAACCTCTGATACATGACTTTCCGTTTTCTCCTTTCGCTCATTTAGGTCGCAAGCCGAAATCCTGTAAACACAAAGAGTGTTCCTTAAAAGAGTTGAATGTATTTGAAAATTGTGTATCTCTATTTATACTGACCTAATTAATTAAAAATGAAAACTTACCTCAAGGGAATTATGAAATAGAAAGCAAATACAAACCGGTATATACAATGGAAATCCTTTGGGAACCAATTATTTCATGTAGTGTTTTAGATAACGTCCATTGACAGGGGCGTTGAAAATTTTGCCATCCATATTTTTTAATAAAAACGAATTTTTTCCTTCGGAAGCTACGACTCTAAATGGTCCATACCAAATATGATCGAATTTACCGTGTTTCGTCGAATCTTCCTTCCTGTCATCCCAACTAACACCAAATCACCTGGAAGAAACTCTTTGTCTTTTGTCTTACGGTCAAATAACATTTTCATGTCGTCTTGATATTTTTGCAATCTTTCGTCCACCTCGATCCTGTGTTGTAATTCGATCAACTGATTTATTCTCCTTGTGACGTGGTTTGGTTCTTCTTTCTCATCTTGCCATAGTTTCATTACAGGAAGTGCCAAGTTTATAGGTAATACCACGTCAGTCCTGTATATCATCTGGAAAGGAGAAATGCCGAAGGATTTTTTCGTGCCAATCTGATTTGCCCATAGTGCGTATTTTAAATGTACATGCTAGGATCTCTTGTTCTCATTCAACACTTTCTTAATTATGTTGATCAGACTCTTGTTCGAAGACTCATCCAGTCCATTTCCTTGGGAATAATATGTCGTAGAATGGCCAAGTACAATATTGTATTTTTGGCAAAAACTGATCATAGCCATCGATTTAAAAGCCTAGGCATTATCTGTTACTATCTTTCGGGGGCAGCCGAATCTAGATAGAATGTTTTCTTCTAGGAAATCTATTACCACCGAATCTGTAGCCCTCTTGGTTGGAATAGCCTCTACCCATTTAGTAAAGTAATCTGTGGCGGTTAGGATCCATTTGTGTTGAGCGCTGGAATGGGGGTTAATTTCACCTATAAAATCCAGTCCCCACTGCTGAAAAGGAGCATCTATTTTGACTGGAACTAAAGGTAATCTTGGGAGTTTATGCTTGCCTGCGAATAGTTGGCAAGGGTCGCAAGCCTTGACTTTGGCATTTACATCCGAGAAAAGTTTAGGCCAATAATACCCTGCCCTCAGGATTTTATAAGCTGTCGCTCTCCAAGCGTGATGTCCCCCACACACTCCTTCGTGGAATTCGCTTATGACCTCCTCTGTTTCATATTCAACCAAACAAACCAACAGGAAGCCAAGTGGTTCCTTCCAGAACAATTTACCCTCAAATATACAGTATTTGATCGCATGTAGTTTTAGCGTTCTGTCTTTGGATGGAGATAAATCACTCAGACACTTCAAAGTCAGTGGGTAGGATACTATGTTTTTGTACCAGTTAGAGGAGGTAAATTTCTCTTCGATTCTGATTTCACTTGTTTGCTCATAGAGCTCGCTCATATCTTCATCTTCTCCATATCCCTGTATGTTATTTATGTCGAGAACTCTGAAATTAGATTAAGCTAAGAGTTTAGCCAAACCTTGACCTTTTACTAGTTTTGTCGGCTTTATTTCCAGATCAAATTCTTGAATTTTTGCGAGCCAACGTCCCCTTTTACCATCACTGTCAGGCTACACTAAAATATCTTTTACAGAGCTAGTAGGTACATACGCGATTATCTTGGAATGCAATACATAAGTTCTAAAAGCTTTTAATGCCTTTACCATAGCATATGCTTGTTTTTCCATTATATCATATTTTAGTTCCGCGTCTCTGAGACTTTTACTAAAAAAGGCTATTGGTTGTTCGAAACCTTCCTCATTTTTCTAGAGGAGCACCACGGCAATGGTATGCTCAGAGGTGAACATGAAAATGAGAAAATCCTTTAGATAGTCGGGGCTTGCCAATACAGGTGCCTTGCTTATAACCCTCTTGATACGTGCAAACGATTCTTTGGCCTCTGCTGTCCATTTTACCTCATTGTTTTTCTTTAACATACCTGTGATTAATTTGACAATTTCAGCAAATTTTGGGATAAATATTCTCAAAAATTTTATCTTTCCTAAGAATGACTAAATTTCCTTTACATTTCTAGGAATATTTATTGTGTCTATAGCTTGAACCCTGCTAGGATCAATTTTAATTCCGTCTCGGGACACAATATGGCCCAGGAGTTTACCTTCTCGCATGGCGAAGTGAGACTTTTTGGGGTTTAAAGACAAACCAAACCTGCAGCATTTTTCAAAAGTTTGTTTGAGATGTATTAAATGGTCTTCGTCAAACTTAGAAAAAACAGTTAGATCATCGAGATAGATAACTGCAAAATTGTCTCTTTCGCCGATGAAAGCGATATCCATAGCACGYTGGAAGGTGGCACCTGCATTCATTAGACCGAAAGGCATTTTATCATACATGAATGTACCCCAGGGTGTAGTGAAGGCTGTTTTTTCTTTATCTTGTTCATTTACAGCAATTTGATTGTACCCAGAGAAACCATCGATCATAGACATCCTATTTGCTCCGACTACTTTTTCTAAGACGTGATCCATTTTAGGTAAAGGATAGTTGTCTTTGAGGGAAGATTTATTTAAATTTATGAAATCAACACACAGTCTAATCTCCCCACTCTTTTTTCTAACCAGGACCAAGTTTTCCACCCAATCAGAGTATCTCAGTGGTACTATTATTTTTGTGTCTAAAAGCTTCTTAATTTCTCTTTCGACTACGGGTAATAAAATAGGGTTGATTTGTCTAAGATTTTGCCTAAAGGGTTTGACACCAGGCTTCAGAGGTATCTTTTGTTCGATCACAGTAGTGTCATAGGTCCTAAGCTCTTTGTAAGACCAAGTGAAAACATCTTTATATCGTGCAAGAAAATCTTTATACTTATTTTTCACCTCAGGAGGAAGGTACTTTGATATTTTCACCATCCTAGGTTCCTCTTTTGTCCCTACGTCGTCAACCTCTTCTGGTTGGGGTTGGAGAGTGGATTTTAAAGGCATGTCATTTTGATCTAAAAGCCTTTCCAGGGGGATTAGTCCCTTTAGAGTCTGATTACTTTTTAAAACTAACATACGATGGTTGGCACTTTTTTCTCGGAACTCCTGAGGGTCTTCTCCTTCTTGCATGATCCATGTGTGATCATTTTGATTCTCTTGATCGATGTGAGTTTCAAAAAAGTCGCCCACTGCTTCTAGGAACTTCCTGATCTGTTCATCATCCTCGAACACCTGCCAGTGTTGTATGTTGTTCGGGATGGATGGTTTGTGCCTTACCTCTATATATTATTTTAATTTAAAAGTTGTGGGGGGAGCGAACGTCGAGGCTGCCTTGGCTAACGAATCGGCATGCAAATTTTCGGCGCGTGGGATGAAGTAGATATTTACAGACGAGAAGAAATTTTCCATTAGATACCAGGCACAATTTCTATACGCTCTCAATCTCAGGTGTTTGGCCTGGTATTGTCGATTCATCTATTTGACTATCAACTCAGCGTCTCCATATACTTCCAGGTTCTTTATGTTTAGGTTCTTGGCAGCTTCCTATCCTAATACTAAGGCTTCATATTCACATACATTGTTAATGTAGTCTATCCCATTGAAGCCTGTAAGAAAAAGGGACAACAAATTTATTTTCAGGTGCCACCAAAAGTACTCCTGCACCTGCTCCTTCACATGACAGAGCACTGTCGAAAAACATTTTCCAGATCCCTGTGTTATGCATATTTTCGGATTCTTTCTCGTCTATGTAATTTCATTTTGTGCAACTGTCTATACCATCATCAAAAGACAAAATACAATTTCCTATATCTTGATCAGCAATGTAAACAGGAAAATTGTTGGGATTTTGAGGATCGCTCACTGTATAGGCTAACCTCGTTTCTCTGTATAACCGAGTAAGTTGCCCACCAAATACAGGAATTGTGGCGTAAGTCATGTCCAGCTGGAGGGACCCCCCAAGTTTGTCTCCCCATGACCTTGATAGCAGTAAGCCATACTTTGGGGGGATATCACCAATAACTACGTCCATCAGGACACTTTTGACTGGGACCTGTGCAAGGGTGACTACTAAATCTTTTATCATACCCATGCACTTAACTCTTCTCGAATAGAAAGAGTAGAGATCTTTGTAAGGTCGGGTGATCTCGAGGCCTAGTCTATCCATAATTTCTTTGCACATCACATTATGTGAAGCTCTAGAATCTAGCATGCAGTTATGTAGCAGTCGATCATGTACATTTAGGGTGATATAGAAAGGAGCAACGGTGTCTCTGGCACCCTCGAAATGTGGACCGAAAGTGATATTGGGCTTATCATCTTCCAAATTTATTACATCTGATTGACTTTATTGATCTGAACAACCTATCACTTTGGTCATCTGCTTTCGATATGTAGGATTCTTTGCTAATTCAACCAGTGAGATTGGTATTTTTATCCTATTTATCTCATTTTCAAAACTAAAACCACCGCTAACTTTGTTCGTTTCTCTGGTTGAAACCTCAAGCTCTTTCTTCTCCAACTTATTTGTCTGGGCAAATTTATTACTCATGAGTTTACTTACTGGTGCAAGTGTCTCAGTTTTCTTGATTTCCCTTGATTGGGTCTCAACCTCCTTCGTTTTGAGGTCCAACAAGTCTACCTCTTTTATTTTGTTGTTGGATGTTTCAATCTCTTTCGGGGAAGGCACATATATTTCACCTCTAGGGAGAATTTTCTTCGGTTGAGAAATCAACGTAGGTTTGTTTTTAGACCTCAAGTTATACCTCGGTTGGGCCCCAGCTGTCATGGAATTAGACGTTTCTTGACATACAGCGAAATCATTGTTGTTTATATCATCATCTTCATTTAATGGTTGAGGTGTGTTCAATGACCTCTCGTAATCTTCTTTAGTTACATAGGGTTGAATGCAGTCATCGCCCAAATTTGTCACATCTTCTTCAAGTCCCTCGAAATCTTCCAGGTCATTTCCTCCTATAAAATTTTCATTTTTTAACGGGGTTTGAATTTTCTGATCTATATTTTTAATCTTCCTTTGTTGATTTTGAGGGTTGGGGTTTCTTCTGAATTCTCTTTTAACGAAAGGATCACTCTTGGATTGATCTAGCTCCATTCTGAAAATCTTATTCAACAACTCTTTAATTATCCTAGCCATATCATCCATTTTGTCGTTTGTGGATCTATTAGATCCTGAGGGTCCCGCTTGTTCCCTAAAACACCTGGTTTCTTTGTTTCTTGTTTCTACCCTAGCTTTCAACTTACCAGAGGTCGTCATGTTAGATTCGATTTCCACAGCATCATCCTGCATTCTAGTTAAGGTAGTCCCCCTCCTTTCTCTTAAGAGAAGGGCGAAGTCGGGTTCGAAAGCTCCTGCGAAGGTTACTTTGGCTGCAGGTTGGGAGGGTTTAACTTCGGCTGGGATCTTATTATACAGTTTGTTAAATCTTTGGATAAATTCCATAATTGTTTCTAAATTCCTTTTCTTTAAAGATCCGAACTCGGTCAGATAATATAAGTGGTCTTTTCTCTCACCCCATTGTCTAAGAAAGGCATCTTCTAAGGCATCGTAAGAAAGGATAGACCCTGCGGGTAGGCTTCGAAACCAGGTTTGTACCTATCCTTCAAAAGTTTGAACAAACAATATCAAATAAATGTCTTTATGTTCCAGACCTAAAATATCAGCGAACTGATCAAAGAAATTTATATGATCAACCACAGTTAAGTCCCCTTCCCCTGTAAATTTTGGTAAATTTTTTATATAATTTTCAGGAAGGTCATGAAGAGGTACGGGTAGAACCAAAGGTGCATATCTCGTAGACACTTTAGTGAAAACTCTGGGGGGCAGGGGAGGCACTTGGCCCCCTGCTCCTCCTCCGGCGGCTTCCATTGGTACTACCTGACGAGGAAAGGGTGTGTTATATAAAGGGTTATGAAAGACTAAAAGCTGATTTCTTACTTCTTCGAGGGATGAGAAAAGTGAAGACGGGTGAACAGAGATGCAAGGACTTGGCTCCTTGGATTTGCAGGAGATGTAATCAAGGGATCTCGCTGGTGTGAGATTTGAATATATAGTATACTCTTCGAGACTTGGTGAGGCTGAGAAGTCTAAAATAAGAGTCAGTGGGATATCAACCGCTGATAAATTTACTGCAGAGTTTTTACCTTTGTGTCTGACAGAGGTTTTCGGAAGGATTTCACTTTTAACCACAGAACTAGCTAAAAATGAATTAGCGGTCTCGGGAGGGGTACTTTGTGAAGTTGAAGGTTCACAAGAAGTCTTGGTTTTGGGATGCGGGTGCTTAAGTTGATAGACTGCAGCAGTCGGCTTAAGAGAACCTCTAGCTTTCAGTATTTTTTCAGGATCTGAAACAGGCGTGGTCTGCTTGCTCTCTGGGTTTTATCTGGTATTCCTTCAACTGGATGCCAGCTTAATTATACGTAGAGTCGCCAAGTGAAAGATAGGAAAATCCTTTAGAAATTTCCCACTCTTTGTTCACTATCAAAGGGTTAAACTTGAAAATATATTTCATTCTTCCCATGGAAAAGGTTTCGTAACTTCGTTCCCCGGCAACGGCGCCAAAAAAGATGTTGTTCCAGAGTCTGTACTTAAGGATTTAAAAAGTACAGTGTCTAGGCATCTGAAAGTTAGTAAGGTGTAAAAAGGGAGGAGAGTATAACTTCGGGAAAGGAAGCTAGGTTTGATTTCTAGGTTGTCATTGTCTAGCTTCCAACTATTCTTGGATGTTTATATCCCATTCAATTGCAGCCCATGAACGTTCAAGTTCTACCCGGGTGGTGGTTGTTTTAAGTATAGTATCAAAGAGATTTAAAGCGATATGGATTTGGTCTGATAAATTGGGTTCAATATTAGGTTGTCGTACAACGGGGACAATCATAGAGGAACAAAAAAATTTAAAATAAATCTGAAAGTTTTTATGCTGTATCAATTTGATCTTATAAAGAGAACTTTGAAATTAATGTTAAGGACAGAATGCAAACCAAAGGCCTTTTTCCATAACTGTGTTATATTTGAAATAAATAGTGTGTGAAATATGAGAAAAATATTTAGTTGTTTATAAAGTAAGGCTCCTATCAAGGGAGAATCTCACTCCTTAAACAGAGGGAAAAAATAGACTAAGAAGGAATCTGACTAAGCATAAAATATGACAACTTAAAGGTTCACAGGTCTTGTATCTGTTGTTAGCCGATACATAGGAAAAATTGTAAACGATATAGATGAATAAAATTTAACCACCACAGTAGAAGTTTTACTAAATTGCAGTGCACCATTCATCATATGTATATAAGAGAAATAAAATTGAATATGAATAATAAAGAGAACAAACTCATAACACAGTCTTGACGGAATCAGGATTCTCCGAATTGCTTTGTATTATTTCTCAAAAAGAAGATAGCCTCTCTTACAATCGACCAAAAAGGTCCAGCCTCTTTTCTTTCTACAAAATGTATATTTATACAGATTTTTATATGTTGGAATCTCAATCGTTTTAGAGGTTTTCGGTTACAGTCAAAGGAGTTAAAACGTTTTGTTTCTTTATCTCTGTCCTCATTTGGCACCGGAAACCTGCCTTTTCACCTGCTCCATGCAAATAACACACTTCTCCACCAACTGTGATATCATCTTAGAAGGTTCTGCTTGGTTATTGGCCTCAAAAACATAACAATCTTTCACCAATCGTGGAAACTTTCCTTCCACCTGCTGGTCTTTGGCGCTGATAGAACATAATAATATACTTGGTTTAATTAGCCATTTATCTATTTGAACTATGTCTGTCCGGGTTATTTGTGAAATTTCGGCTAATTCTCTTTCTTCATTTTCATTGATATTTAGAAGATATTTGGCTGTATTGATCTGACCCAGTATCTCAATGCTACTTTCACCATCAGAACCCAACCACATCCCATTTAACAAACCGAAAGTTTCTTCACAAGATTTTCTTATCTCCTTAGCTTGTTGTCTTCCTTCAGATATATTTCGCTCCCATTATTTCAACAAGATATTGCCCGAGGTCTGCTCTGAGATGGGAAAACTGGAACTACTACTTATTTCCTTTCTCATTGTAGCTATAATAGCCTCTTGGAACGCAACCCGAGCCGCTCTGACTTCCCTTTCTCTAAGAGAGAGGTTCTCCAATATCTGATCAATGAGTTGGCAACGAGTTTGAATCGTTTCTACTTTAATAAGCAGACCTTGTTGTGCCACCGATAACCTTTTTCTGATTTCTATTGCTTGGGATTGAAATATCCCGATATCGATTACTTGGCTTTCGGCTAACTCTAATTTGGCCCGAAGTTGCTCTATCAATTCTCCTTGCTGGACTATTTGTATCTAACTTGTCTGAACCATCAGCTATGTCTGTTCGAGATCAGCTTTGAGCTGCTCGATTTCATTTAGATCATCTATTCTAGCTTGCTCTAAAGTTGCTTTCGCTGGCAGCAGCCTCTGTCGTAGCTAGTTTAGCCTCTAATGTCTTGATTAGATGATTTTTTCGCTTCAGCTAATCTTTTAGGGTCCCGACTGAATATTGGTTTGTCATAGCGAAAGTACTCAATGTTCCTACTATTTGCGTTGCAAATTCTTCTTTCTTCATGGTTCTTCCATTAGTTATAATTTTAAATTTCTTGGATACAGTACCTACCTCTTGGTAGAGTTCCTGACTCACGACAACTTTTCTCTTCTTATCAAAGAAGAATTCATTCGGAGGTATCTCTTCCACTGATATGGGTGTTAATTCTTCACCAAAAATCCAACTTGCGTCTGGTATTCCCTTTGTCGACTACATGGGAGTAACAGAAACAATGGGATTACTGACCTGTTTAGATGATTTCCCTGGAGTAATGACCGAAGTTGGCTCACTTTGAGGATCGGAAGCCTCTACTTCCTGTTTTGGGCCCCCAGTTTGCTCTTCTTTATCCTGTAGTTCTTCTTGGCCAGGTGTTGAATCTTTGGAGCCTTCGTCTTTTGTTTTCTGCACCTCTACAGTCGTTGGATTCTCGCCCCGTAATACTGGGGGAAGGCAGCTTCGTCTATGTTCTTGGAATATGAAAACATTGGCCCTCTCTTCGAGCGACAAGGCTTGTATCCGAGCCAAAACCTCGGCATACGATCTCGCACCTCAGAAAATATCATCATGAGGCGAATTCTCATGCTCAAACCTTTTAAGGCCACAGCAAGCCAAGTGATTACTCACGACCCTGTGTGGGTCATTTTTCTTGAATTCAATATGGGCTAATTTTATATCTTCTAAGGTTGTTTCCTCGGCCTTTGCATGCCCAAAATCTAATAAAGAATAGGTGTTTGCATGAATGGGGAAAGGTGGCCATACCTTTTTTGAAAACCCCTTCAGCTCTTTTCTTATGCCACTAATCACGGTTTGCATGGCGATCTCGCGACAGGCCAACCTATCGGGTATAAATAATGGTAGAGCGTGTGGAGGGACAGAAGCGCCGAAAACCCTGATGTATGAAAACTCTTCCTCCACGTACCAGTCGGCCACCCTGCTCAAATTGACCGCAATGCTATCTGAGATCCGGGGCAGTGGATTACCAAAGATGGCGACATGCATCGGTACCATTACCCAATTGAAGATTTCATATATAAAATCTGAGGCCTTATTCTCCCAAAGCTTAGAATGATAGGCATGGATAGGCGTAGTCTCCGATGGAGCCCAGCTCCAACTCATTAAGGGAAAAGGTGTCATCGAACACATGGTGTCCATGATGTATGCAGACATAAAAAATGAGGTGTCTTTCCCGTTTGCCTTCTGCGTCCGATATTCTGTAATCCGACTGGTCAGACTATCTGATAACAGTTTGGCCCAGTGGAAATAATAGCCTTCTACTACTATGTGCATTAGAGGCACCCATGGGAGGAAAAAATGCACAGTGTCTTCCCTCCCGTACAATCTATAGGTCATCATCGCTATGTATTTGAAATGTGGTTCCAAAGAAGATATGAAATAAACTCCATTGCTATCTGCCCTGAACTTCGCTGGGTGTGAGACCCAATCCTTGATCAAATAAGATAATCTTTTCCCGTATTGCTCACACTCCTTCTGTTTAAAATCCTCTAGAAACTCTGCATTGTATGTGAAGTTTGACATGGGTGGTAACTTGTACATCGCCTGTAAGTTTTCTGGTCTAAAGGTCCCAACAGTGACCTTCTGCTCGCTGATGATGGTTCTGGTAGGGATATCTACATGATCTAGCACCCATTGGATCATGTCATAGTAAGGAAGAAGACGTGGCATGGCCGCTACTTTGTGCATCTTTGCCTGGACGACGATCTTGTATTTGGTAGTCATGTCGTCTTTCTCATTGTCACTGGAATTGTCCGAACAGTTCACCAAATCTGATTGCAAAACCTCTGAGATGTATGACCAGGTTCGTAGCGAATCAACGCTTCTAGGTGAAGTATCTGAAACATTATCGGAGCCTTGTCCCAAAATCTCAGCACTTGTCTTGGACGCTTTTCACGGGGCCATGACAGAATATTGTAACTTAGCTCTCCTGTAATAAAAATGCGTATACATATAGAGATCAGTTTGCTGAGAAAAACTTATCTGCGTGGGATAGAAATGAGCTTTATGAATAGAACAGAAAGGAAAAAGATCTATATCTTTATTCATTTAAAATCTTGGTGTCTTTATGAACAGAACGGTCAAATCTTATTTAGAGACAGATTTAGCAATAAAGACCCTATCCTTACTTGTCGTTTCACCTCATTTCCAATTAATGCCATAAATTTCGACGGTTCGTGACACAAGTTGGCACAAGGAAATTTAAAATAACCTCGTAGACTGTACATATTATTATTTGTATTGAACATTGATTAAGTTGGCTTAGCTTTTTTTATTAAACTTAATTAAACTTTAATCAACCTTTCAGCGTTCGCTGTATCGGGAGTTTTCACTCTAACCTTTCGAGCCTCTAAAACCCGAGATCGCGATGATTAGATTTCGTTAAGCAAGGACGTAACCAGGATCAAGAGTTTAATTAATCATGTTTTAATTTATATCGCGACTTCGCGGCTCGGGGCTTCTAGGGTATAGTTTCCGGGAGGAGCGCTAGCCGAGTCGCGAAATCCTGAGATCACTATGATGTGATTTATTTAAACCAGAAGGTAAACCGGATTAAGTGTTTTAATTAATTATGTTTGAGCAACATCGCAACTTCGCCACTCGGGGTTTCGAAGGTATAGTTTCCGGGAGGAACTTATGCCGAGTTGCGAAATCCCGAGAGACTTTAACCATGGTCAAAACTAATCACCGTGGACACTAACCCGGGTTACTTATGTGAAAGTCTCGCGGCTTTGTCTTTTGAAGTTATGACGGTAATGTTTTAGGAGAGAGTGAACGTCGAGACGCGAAATCCCGACAGCACTTGTCTAGGGTTTAAAGAATTTTACTCTTGGCTTTCACCTGAGGTAGGCTTTTTTAAAACTTTTCGCGACCTCGCACATTGGGGCTTGTAAATATTGTGACTTGTAACTCCTGAAGAGCGATATTCCGAGGTACAAAGAGTGAAAACTTTCGTTTAACAATAAAAAGTGGTAACTTATGAAACATAGCTTCCTTTGCTATTTCACATGTCGAGAATACTGAGATTTTTAGTATGTAAATGTCACGAAGTGAAAAAGAACTCAAAACCCAACATTTGATTTAAAAATATATATTTAAACCTGTTGAAAAAGGCAGCTCCAACATCTCCCAAGACTGACATACAAGTGTCATGAGTCTAGGGTGAAGTTTGTATACTTCAGAGATAAGCTTGGCATGATGGAGAATGTCTCCCTCCTTGAGAGGGAGTTTTGATGTTTGGACAACATCAGGAAGACATTCTCTTAGAATAATAATTAATAATATGATTATTGATTATTAAATATCATATATAATAAAATAAATGATAATAATAAATAGTTATTGATTATTCAAGGGACGCATCCTTTCATGGATGGTCACCATATGTTCCCTATATATGGAACACTCATCATTGTAATAATATATCGATCATATCTCATATGAAGAAAAACAACAGAAAGTTAGTAGATACCACATCTTTGTTATTTGGCTTGGGAACTACTTCCCACACATCATTCTTTATAATAGACTGATATTCTTTTGTCATGGCATTCATCCATTCTTTTTTCTGAACGATTTATTCAAAGCAAATAGGTTCCTTATCTTCGAAATCACACATCAAGGCCACATAGCTGGAGAATGGCTTAGGCTTCTTTCTTTGTCTCATGGTTACTTTTGGGGAATCATACTTCTTTGCATATTGAATAATTTCTCTAGCCCAAGCTCGCTTTCTCTTGTGAGAGATCGTCATATGGGGAGGTTATTGAGATTCTATCATATCATGATCTTATGGAATCTCATCAAGGGGTAACTGCAACTTCCTTCATGGGTTCTGCAACTCTGGGAGCTATAGGTTCTTCTTCATACACTTCTTCTAACTGGCATTTCCTTGATCTCTTGAGTGTTACATATTCATCAAATGTTACGTCTTTGTTGATCTCAATATGATGGTAACATCGTATGTAGATCCTGAAGGCCTTAGAGACCTCACAGTATCCAACAAATATTCCCTTCTTTCCTGAAGGATCCAACTTAGTTCTCTTTTCTTTCAGAATGTGTATAGAAAATGGACAACCAAATATTTTGAGATGGCTTACTTCTAGCTTCTTTCCAGTGAACATTTCTTCAGGGGTTTTGAATCCAAGTGCACTATGGGATAATTTGTTCTGGACATATATTGTTGTTCTTGTTGCTTCATCCCATAAGTGCATTGGAAGATCTTGATCATTAATCATAGTCTTTACTGCTTCCATAATCGTCATATGATTTCTTTTTGCTACACCATTTTTTTTAGGATTATAGGGACTGGTGAGCTCCCTCTTAATCTCGGCATCTCTGCAAAAGCTTCCAAATTCATTTGAAGTGTCCTCTCCTTCATTTTCTAACCTAAGTTTCTTGATTTTCCTTTCAGAGAGGTTTTCTACCAAGGCTTTGAATTCCTTAAACTTTCCAAGTACTTCATCTTTTGACTTCAAGAAATAAACCCAATTTTTACGAGAGTAATCATCAATAAATGATACATAGTATACATACCTTCTTAGAGAGGTTGATGGCATTGGACCGTATACATATGAGTGGACAAGTTCCAAAATTCCTTTTGCTTTATCGTCGCTCTTTGGAAAAGGATTCTTTGTGTTCTTTCCTTGTGTGCATCCCTTGCATACACCTTCATGATCAACCTTTAGTTATGGTAAATCTGTAACTACCTTGCTCATATATGGTAAGGCTTTGTAGTTGATGTGAGATAGCCTTCTATGCCAAAGTTCACAAGGACTTTCAATAGAATGAGTCAAGGCTACATCTGAGTGACCCTTTAACTTGTACAAACCACCTTCTTCTATTCCAATAACGAATGCATCTTCTATAGTTTTTCCTTTACACCACATAAGAACTTTACCATCTACAAATGCAACCATGAAACCTTTCTTATCTAGAGCAGAAATAGAAAGTAAGTTCTTTTTGAAACCTAATACATAGAGTACATCCTTCATTCTCTTTGGAGTTCCTTAATCAAGTTTGTTGGTGGATTCTCCCAATCCTTTGATTGGGTACTAATAATCATCTCCAAGTGAAACTTTCTGGGAGGAGTTTTTTTCTACAAGACTGGAGAGAGTGTTCTTATGACCCGTCATCTGTTTAGAGGCACCACTATCTATGAGCCAAGTATCATTTCCACGTGTCACAGATCCTAAGAGAGCGGAAAACAAAACATATTCTTCAATCTCTTCTTTAGCTAAATTCTTGGGTGGTTCATCATCTTCAATTGCATGGGCATGATGTCTTTTGTTATTTATCCTCTTGTATTCTTCTCTTTTGGCAGGACAATTCTTAGCAATGTGACCCATCTTATTACAATGATAACACTGGTAGGAGGATAAATCTTTTTGCCTTCTTTGACCTTTATGATATTTCTGGAATCTCTTTGGAGAGTGAGACTCTTTATGAAAGTGAGTCTCCTTTTGAAAATGAGACTTTCCCTTTCCAACCTTAGCATGAGTAGCTAGGGCTTGATCTTCATCTCTTAATAGAATGACGTATCGGTTAGCCACTCCTGCTTCGTCTCGAACACATTCTTATCAAAAACTGTCAAATTGGAGTTTCTCTTTTCTTGCACAAATAGTTTGGATGAAGACATCCCAAGGTCTCGTGAGACCATTAAGAGTTGTCATCACAAGTTCATCTTCATCTAACTTGTCTCCAATTGCCTCTAAATTTTCCTTGAATTGAGAAACCCTAGATAAATAGTCTTGAACTGTTTCTCCTTTTGGAATTCTTGTATTCTTGAGTTTGGTTCTCAAGTTCATTTTCTGGTTGATGTTCCTTCCTTCATACATTCTGGTTAGGGCATCAAAAATATCTTTTGGAGTATTCTTATAAGACACTTGAGGGATCAAGTGATCTTTAATATAATAGGAAATTATTCTTTTAGCCCTAATCATATCCTTCTTGTACTTCTCTTTGGCTTCATCTTCTTCGGGCTCCAGTACATTTTATTTTATGAATTTTTCCAGTTCATTCTCTTCAAGAATGAGTCCAATTATGTACTTCTAGACACATAAATTTTCCACACCTTCTAACTTGTCAACAAGCTTGGTGCTTGCAGACATCTTGACCTAGAGCTAAGAAAATGATCAGAAAATGAAACTGAACTTACCAAGATATGCGTTGTACTGAGGCGAGTTTGCTGGAACAAACCATTTCTGAAAATTCAAGTTTTACCCCTTGAAACTTGACCTGCAAAATTTTGGACTTGTGCTTCTGGTACTAGTTCTGGTTTCCTGGTTTTTTGGTACCAGTCAAAATTAGGGTTTGATTTTTCGGATAATCTAGCCACTGAAAAGGTTCGCTCAAGTTGCCAAACGATGTGCTAGGACAAGTTGGTCTTTGGTCAAAAATTCATCTTCAATAAAAAGCCCTAATTTCCTTGTACGACAACATAAACGTCTAGATACCTAATGAAAGATGCTCTATTCAGTCTAGCTATGATACCATGTTCAGTTTTTACTACTATTATTAGGTTATTTCCAAATTCATGAAATTTTAATGTATTTCCAAAAACAACAGCATCAAGAGGATCAGTGAAAGAAACATAATTACAAGGGACACAACATTTTATCCTGGGAAACCCTCATGGGGAAGAAAACCCAGCGAAAACTTCCTTAATAATAGATTGTTAGTACAATGCCAAAAATAAGACCAAAACACCAAAGACAGACCAAGATAGATGCACCTTCATCTTCTCCTTCACTGGCCTTCTTCCTCTTATGCGCAATGCAAAAGTGAGTATTGTTAGCTTTTTAGCTTGGGAGGTACTCCACATGTTTTGTCTTGTATGCAGATGTTACCTCATGTTTACACTACCAAGCACTTAACTTTGTAATGAGTTTTTATAAAGTTGTTTTAAGTGGTTCTTTTATTAAAGTGACTTTTTAATAAAGTGTACCTTCTAATTTTAAAGTGACTTTATTTTCATAAAGCACTTATGTAATAAAGTGAAATCACTTTAATATTTCAAGTGATTCATTTTGGAGGGAATGGATCATGACCCTTGATTTTGAAAAAAGAAATATCTAATCTTGGCCTTTGGATTTAGGGTTGGGGAAGGTAAAAAGACACTTTGGGGGGGAATTTTCATTTTCAGATTATAAAAGAATGTATTGGGTAGTGTGCAAGACATGTTGAGAAGACATCGGGAGGAGATTGAGAGATATTTTATGAGTATGCTTGAGAGAGAAAAGTGAGCAGCAAAGTGTTAGAATATAGAAGATTGTGCCCATTTTACCATTGACGATACCCTCGTCACCCAACCATAGGACAAAGACACCCTCCGAGCACCTTGACCTTGACCGAGAAGAGAATCCTGGTAGCAATCCAATAGCCAAGAGAGGCTAATGCACCAAGCAAGAATACAAACTAAGCTGAATAGATGATCCCACCCAAAATCTAGCGCTCACTTTCCCAGCTCTCCCATAAACTTGCGCACCAAAACTACAACTATTTGCGTAGATTTGGCTCTCTCTGCGACTGCTGAGATGATCAATAATGAGAACTGGCGCCCTGTATTTATAGTGAACTGGGCAGGCTAACTGGGGCTGACTTCTCCTTCTGGGTATCAATAAATTCATTTTAAATGTATTTGTCCAGCTGACAACTTGTCTAGGGTTTCCTTCAATTCTTTGCTTCCTTCCGGAGGATTCTAGTCTCATCATAGGTCACAATAGAGGTTCATACCTCCCGAAGCTACCATAATATTAACACTCCCTCCTAGCTAGGGAGGTATGGTCTTGAGCACAACAGACCATTCAACTGGTAGCACTACGAGCATTGTCATTATTATCCAACTGGATAATCTCCTATGACAACTGGTACAATATCAATTAATAGAACACACCTGTGTTTATTCAGGTAGTACACAACTACTCAAACCGTGAAACATAATCACAAATAGTGGAACAAATCCACCACAATAGTATATCTATTGTCATATATTCTTCATAACAAACATTTGATAGCAATGTGCATAGAAACAATGTTATGATAAAAACTGAATCATCTGGGCCAATCTTTCACTCACGTCTGTGAGATATGAAAGAATATCTGCCCTCAGTATAGAATATCAACAATGAGCTATCTTCCCCATTCTTCTCAAACAAGGAAGAAGGATTATTTTTTATTTCTGATCCTGGACCATTTCTCACCCTGGGCCATTCTTCCTACACTAATTAAAGTGAACCCTGGACAGAATGTATAAACCCTAAGAAATGTTTGGACCATTCCTCACCCTGGGCCATTCCTCCTACACTAATTAAAGTGCACCCTGGAGAGAATGTATCAACCCTAAGGAATGATTGTCCCTGATTGTTGAGCCTGGACTATTCCCCACCCTTGGCCATTCCTCCGACACTAAACAAAGTGTAAGCTGGAGAGAATGAGTCTGCCCTAAGGAATAACTGTTCGGACCATTCTCCACCCTGGGCCATTCATCCGACACTAAACAAAGTGTAACATGGAGAGAATGAGTCTTCCCTAAGGAATGTATTTCCTACATCAACCTCCAAAACGGACCATTCTTCGAAACTGCTCACAGCTATGAACTTCGAAAGAATGACTGCCCGGCGAGGTGGACCATTCTACTTGACCACTACTCAGAGTGACTGCCAAGAAGAATGACTGTCCTAGACCACTTCCCATGTTAACCACAATGGGAAGTCGTTGTCTATGATACATCAGCAATCAATCTGCCTCCCATGTTAACTACAATGGGAAGTCATTGTCCGTCAGAAATCTCAATCCAATTTTCGAACAGGAAAGCATCTGTCCAATCTGGATTAATTTTCAATTATAAAAATAAATAATGTTTTCAGTGCTCCCTCCTAACTGGAGAGTTATTTAAATCACAAAAATAAATGTTCTTCAAGAATATTTTTATGTACCTTCTCTAGCTTGGAGAATCTTCTCTTTCAGCTAAGGGAGTTATTTCCACGATCCCCATCTTCTCTCGAAAATATGCAAAGTTGATTCTGGATAGAGGTTTTGTCAGGATATCTGTTGTCTTCTCATCAGTGGGGATATACTTGAGCTTTACCTCTCCTTCTTGGACTTTATCTCGAATAAAGTAGTATTTGATCTCAATGTGCTTCGACCTTTCATGAAACACTGGATGTTCGAATAATCTTATGCAACTCTGATTATCACAATATATTATGGTCGATTCTGGAGTCTGATCAAATAAATCGGAGATTAACTTCCTTAGCCATACTGCTTCTGTGCATGCTTCACAAGCTGTCATATACTCTGCTTATGTTGTATTGAGTGCGACTAACTTTTGTTTCCTGCTGCCCCAAGATATCATAGTGGAGCCCAAGCTGAAACACATACCTGAAGTACTCTTTCTTTCTTCTGCACTTCCTGCACAATCAAAGTCTGTGAAGCCATGAAGTTGGATATCACTGGATGCGGTATATCTCAAGCCATAGTTTATTGCTCCACGAATATATATTAGGACATTGCTTTGCAGCTATCCAATGCTCTTGTCTAGATTCCACCTGGAACTGACTTAATGTATTTACAGCAAAGCAAATATCTGGTCGAGTATTTACCAAATACATCAATGATCCAATTAGCTACCAATATAGAGATGGATCTACTGGATCGGAATATGGGACTTTCACTTATCTTATATCCGCATTCATAGGAGTGTCCATGGACTTACAGTCCATCATTCCAAACTTCTGAAGGATCTTTATTGCGTACTTTCCTTGTCCAAGGAATACTTCACCACGTTTCTGCCATACTTCTAGTCCCAAGTAATAGTGCATGGGACCTAGATCTTTCATATCAAATTCAAAGGCTAAATCCCTCTTGCACTGGATGATTAGAGATTCTTCACCTGTTATGAATAGATCATCAACATATAATAGTAGAATCACAGGTGCGTTATCCACGACTTTGTAATAAAGGTTTGGATCTGCATGACTTTTGGAGAAACCAAGTCTTGTTAGATAGTTGTCCATTCTGGCGTACCAAGCCCTTGGAGCTTGCTTGAGTCCATATAGAGCTTTCTTCAATCTACAAATGTGAGTGTCTATGGAATGTACCTCAAATCCTTGAGGTTGTTCAATGTACACTTCTTCTTCAATAGCTCCGTTGAGAAAGGTTGTCTTTACATCCATCTGGTGTAGATTCCATCCCATGGAAGCGGCAAGAGATATGATAGCTCTGATGGAGGTATACCTTG
>JZKD02S1662490.1:184866-200111 GCA_000966675.3 Picea glauca
TTTCAGTAATAGAGTACTGTGATATTATGTTGGAGACTGTGCTTGTTGTCCTGAATTTTCAGATTGCAGATTTATGTAGAATAATTCCTAGTTATCTGTTGTTTGAATCACTTCACAGAATGCAATGTTTGTACTCCTGAATTTACCGAATATTTTCTTAGTAGATACATATATGAAGTTTTGACAAAGGTTTCTAGACTTCAGTTTGTGACTATAGGTTGTAATTCTTTTAGTGCAGTTCTGAACTATAAATTAACAAATTAACAAACATCCTCAATGTGTCTTTGCAGATGGACATTTCCAAAAGACATGCTCAACCATTTCATCCCTATCATAAAGCATGCAGAGATCTGGTAGTTTTGAAAAATGTGAATGTAAGTTTCAATCATTATTTTTATCAGTCGATTACCTTACAAAACAATTGTAGAACCGCTCCTCATTTATTTGAATTTTTTTGTTGTAATTTATTTCAGTAATAGAGTATTGTGATAATTTGTTGGAGATTGTGCTTGCTGTCCTGAATTTCCAGACTATAGATTTATGTAGAATAAATCCTAGTTATTTGTTGTTTGAATTAGCTCATAGAATGCAATCTTTGTACTCTTGAATTTACTGAATATTGTTTTAGTAGATGAAGATTTAAAGTGTTGACTGAGGTTTCTAGAATTCAGTTTGTGGCTGTAGGTTGTAATTCTTTGAGTGCAGATCTAAACCGTGAATTAACATGATCTAGTAATCTAGTGTATTTTGTGATTGATTACCCTTATGATCATAGTTAACATCATATCAATGGTTATACTAGTATCAATAAACAAGAGGTATTACTCTGAATATGTTTGAGGTATTACTCTGAATATTGCACCAACGATTTCTTTTGTACTGAGTTTTTCTCAAACATATTGAATTTAATCATTGCAGGATATTATGCAAGGCTAAGTTGCAAGGAGCAGGTGGCAAGTTAATTTCCAAAAGGAACAACTTTTTGGGGTTTATTGTTAATTTCCAATTTTTTTTGACTAATGTATTACATAATACATGAGGTGGGGATAGATGAAATATGACGGATTAAAACACTCAAGTATAACTTTGTTTTGGGGACAAAATGTATTATTTCAGTTTTAAAAGAATTAATACAATTTACAAATTTTGTTTCTCTATGAATTTACATTTTCAAATTTGACTAATTATCTATTTGATGTTGTTATAATTGTAATATTTTCCAACTAGTTAGCCATTTAGCTTGTACTAATTATTTTATTAGAAATAAATTTGATTAAAAATGTAATATTTTATTTAACACGTTTTTTTATGAATTGTGAACTTAATTTATTATTGTCATTTCATTCTAGAAGGGTTGCATGATTATATACCCTTCTCACATAAATTAGAACATGCCCTTCAAATTTGATCACTGGCCGTGAGGCTTTCCCACGTGATGTTTTCTATTGGGGTAAGCTAAACGTTCTACTTTTTGTGTTTTTTCGCCGGAAGTTGGTGATGTAAATTTGGACAAAATCGTTATTTTATGTTGTTTAAATTGTATTTTTGAATGTATAAATGGATTCACCGTGCTAAAAAACTCCTGAGGCACTTGAATTATACAAACTTAGCCACTTAAATCTGTAGATCCAACCATTCCTCACCGGATTTCAGGCAAAATCAAACAGAAAAAAGTCACTAGAAAACTTCCAAAAGGTAGAACGTTTAGACTACTCTTTTTCTATTTACATTCTTGTCTATTAGAAAGAGACGCCAAACTATCGGACCAGACAGGTAGCTTGACCGTGTCACCCATCTTTGAAACACTCCCGAAACTAACCAATCTGTGTTCTATAGTCTACGTAATTGCATCCTATAGTTACAATGACTCACCTCCATAAATGCCCTTTGTTCGATCACCAACTCCTTGCCAGCTCAGCGGTCGAGATAACCCATGCATCAAAAGGTCTTACACTGTGGATTATGGTATCTCTTATTATTAGTCCCTGTCGAAGGCAAGGAGGGACTCTAACGTTCGATACCACGTTGACCATCAATTAGTTTGTTGTTTCATTACAAATAATTTTTTTATAGTCCAAACTTGTACATAGGAAGAACAAAAAATATGTTTTTATATTATTTAAATTGATTTTCTCAAACATTTTATTGGCTACACAAATCGAAGTCTTATTGCCCAGTGTTCTTAGATAACTTAAGTTTTAAATACGCTCTCATACAATGCATTTTCTGCAATATTATATAACCTAAGTTTAGTTTATTTAAGTTTTAAATACGCTCTCATACTAATCCAGATTTTTTTCAGCACGAAATGAGAGCGGAGATATAATAAAGAAATGCACAGAGATATTGCCGATATTTAATAATATAACATAAATGTATCAGAGATGCAACCATAAACACATATATACAATAATACACGATTTCTATTAATCAAAGAAATGTATAGAGACTGTAAAAATATAGAGTGAAAGACTCGCTAGAATGGTGGCAGCTTATCTCTGAGAAGAGATGTGACGGTTACTCACATTCGCAAGAAGATGATTACAATGAGGCTCTGAAGGCCTTTTTACAATAAACGAGAATGTCAAAAGTCCTAGACATCCAAAAACCTAACCCTAGGAGATGAAGCGCCAAAAGTCATGTGGGCCTCGTTTGGGTAAGTGAGTACATCAACTTCCCGGGGTCGTAACTTTTGCATACGATCTCCATTTTAGGCATGTGATAGCTCGTTGGAAAGATCTATCCGAGACCTACAACGCTCGAGATAAAATAGCATCATAAATGTTATTTTGAAAGAGCAACATACCCAAAAAAACATCGTTTAGGGCCTCAAAATGGCCCTGGAAGTTCAGGACCCGAAAAAACTGCTAAAAATAGTAAATTGCCAAAATTGCTAGAAAGCCGTTTTGAGCCATTTGGAAAAGGTGGGTGGCCACCCTTATCCACCTGGATCACATACAATGCATTTTCTGTAATGTTATACAGTCTAAGTTTAGTTTATTTAAAGTCTTTATGAGGAGGACGACTAGTTTATTGAAGATCTACAACCACATTTATCTCCTCTAAAGTTTATTGAAGACCTACAACCACATCTATCACATCTATCTCTTGCAAACTCTGACTATCACATCTATCTACTGCAAACTCTGACTAGCTTACCACCGCCTTTGCAAACTCTATCTCCTACAAACTCTTACTAGCTTATGGCAACCATATCCATTGCCTTTGCAAACTATAACGGCCACGATATTCACCGCCTTTGCAAACTCTAACCGATATTCACAGCCTTTGCAAACTTTGACCTTCGATATTCACCCCCTTTGCAAACTCTAATCTCAATGCTCACCAATCTCAAGATTTTCGTGTATCCGAACATTTACAATAACAATAACTCCTTTGCAAGGATTTTTCTTCCACACCCCAACCCATATGACCCAAAACTTAGCAATAATTTCAACAAACACATGTTCAAAATCAAACTCTTTCAAAGCCCATTTCTCACATCGAAATCAGAAGAGGCCAATTTCTTCTTCTTGTCGTTCTGCATCAATTCTCTCAGGAATGATCCCCGTGTGCATTCTGAGGCCTCCATAGCTAACTTTGTGGCAATGTATGCTAAAAACATTAGCGGGTCTTTTGGATTTTGGAACATGTCATAGGGAGCATATCATTTTTATGTCTGTTATCACTCTGTTGGGAGGAATGTTGCATCCAAATTCCTCGATCTGTTGGGAGGAATGTTGCATCCAAATTCCTCAATCTTCACATAAATGCAATACAGGTGGTCTGCTCTTACAACTACTACCATAAATTCTATGTGGCACATAAGGATGGTCCTTTGCCGCAAGTCTGGCCTCGCTTACCACAGACAAATTGGGTTCCTCAGCATGACAGGTACACCACACCGTGTGTTTTTTTCTTTGAATTTTGATCAAAATCATCACCTGGATTCATTGAATGTTGATCAAAATCATAACCTGGATCAAGGATATAGGTGTGAATTTTGTTAATGAAACAATAATCTGCAAACTATATTAACTAGGATAATTGTAAAAGCAGGGAAAGATTAGAAAAACAGGGGCAAACCTCTAGCTGCTTACAAAAAATGAGGTTAGCATAGTTGTTTTTATTTTTATTTACTTAAATATTTAGTTTTTATAACATAGACGTCACTCTACCTCAGACTTTATTTTTATTTTTTATTTTTCAATTATATTTTACTAGGGTTACAGATGTTACATGATACGTCTCTTCTACCCTCTTCCACCTAGGCTGTAAGAGCACCTTGCTTCTATTGGTGCCAAAAAAGGGTGCAACCAACCCAGGAAGGTCTTGATCACGCCTTCATTAGAAAAGGAATAATTTAAAGTTACAATTTAGTCACAAATAAAATTGATATATGTTATCTTATTTATATGACCATTTAGTCTATAAGAATATATAGTCTTCAAAATTGATCTTAAGAAGTTTAAAACGGGCCACATTTAACATCTCTACAATACAGTTCAGTTATTATTACATATATAAAATGATGTATGAACATTATGACGTTTCCAATTTTCATCATAGGTATTTTTCCATATTATTGCTTGTGGTCTAAAAATCACAATCAATTACTATGAAGCTTACTATATATGTAAAACCCTCGTCGTGCTTCTACCATGGGTGTATCCTAACCCTAACCTTAAATCTTTTACCATTACTATGGAGATTAGTGAAAACCTATCCCTTCACACCTATCTTTGAATCAATGGAGACTATTCTAGAGAATTTAGGTTTAGCATGGCTATTATCGAATTACAAAAAGGAGGCTTTACTATTATATCATCATAGAAAAAGTAGCAGAAACATTATCTCTCACACAATAGAGGTTTTCCTATGAATGGGCATGGGTGGGTCTGATCCAAAACTGTCTAAAAACATAAAGTTTATGTAGCTTAGCTATTACTAAATTAAATATACAAAGAATTAATATTGTTGAGTTTTCAATAATCTAGGCTTAAGCATGAAGTTCATTCCATTTTAGCATTTTACTTAAACCATAGACAATATGTTGCGACAACCAAGATCACAAGAAGAAACATCATGCACAAGTACACAAGAAGTATCATGGGAAACCCTTCTCAACAAGGGAAGAAAACCCAGCCAATCCTTTGTTATATTCTTCAAGATAAAGACCTTCACCACCAAGAAAACCTAGCACACAAAAGGGTGCTCACAAACCCCAGAAGACTAACGCCCAAGAGAGGTGCGCACTTTTCCCAAGTAGATGTACTTGCTGAAATTTCCAAACTCGCACAAAAGATATGATTCCTTGATGGGGAATTTACCTTTACTTGTATTAGACTTGACCTATCAACAGAAGTGTCTATTGGCACAACAGGGTCGACCTCTCTATCTCATAATATAATTAATATTAACTAGATTAATTATCTTTTACATTAATTATCAATTACATTAAGGTGGGGTCAACCTGTACCCTTTACATTACAATTAGGGTTACAAGCAGGTTTGACTCTTGAACATCGTAGCAAAGGATCTCATACACCCACTAGTGTTCAACCACTGGGGGCACATCCATAGGGATTTCCATATCTCTGGCTCACTGCATTACACAGAAGAACCACTTCTTCACTAGTGCTCAGCCACTACGATCACGTTCACATGTGCTCGTCCACAAGCATGTCCACTCAAAAGATTTTCTTTCCCACTTCTTTACACAGGAGAGTCATTTGGAGTTTCATCATCAACTCTCTGCTCAGAGGAGGCTAATACATCATCTTCATCTCTATCTCATGATGATCAACCCAACACTTTGGGATTTCACACGTTCACCTTGTGCTCAGCCACAGGCACGTCCAAATTTGCAGATCTCCTTTCTCACTGCGTTACACAGGAGAATCATCTAGAGTTCTTCTCAACTCTCTGTAAGGAGGAGGCCATCTCTATGTTCCAACTCTGTCTCAGATAGGAACCACACACCCTTCTCTGGGGCTCTCTCTCAGGTTTGTGTCCTGGAGAATGTCTCACATAGCTGCAATCATCAACACTCCCTCTTAGCTAGGGAGGAATTCTTCATCATGCAAAGTCTCACACAGATTTATTTTGAACTTTGTTCTTGGATGTAGTTATCGACACTCCCTTTCAACTAGGGAGGTATCCTTCACCAAGCTAATTTGGTGAAGATGTTTGTAATTTGCTCATGTGTAGGAAGGTACTGCATGTGTACTATTTTCCTTTGCATCATGTCTCTGATATAGTGATATTTTATCTCAACATGTTTCGATCTATCATGAAACACAAGTTTCTCAAAAAGCTTCACACAACTCTGGTTATAATCATAGAATCCATCTCATGATCAAGTAAATCTGTCAAAAGTTTATGAAGTCGCACTGCTTTGCATATTAAATGATATATACTCTGCTTCTTTGGTACTCAAGGCCACATGGCTTTGTTTCCTGTTGCACCAGGAAACCATGAAAAACTTCATGGTAAAACAACAACCGGATGTGCTCTTCTGGTCCAATGTACTTTATGTCCATTATGCATATCCTTGCAAACTCAAGTCTACACTGGAGACATATCACAAGCTATATCTAAGTGTGCCTCGTAGATATCTCAATACATTTTTCGCTATTGTCCAGTGAGTCTATCTCAACCGACTCATGGAATGACTAAGTACATTCACTGCATAACATGAATCAAGTCTGGTGTTAACCAGATACATCAGTGATCCAATCAGTTGTGGATCAATCTTGTCTGAATCATCATCATTCATTTTCTTCAAATCCATCACCGTGGATTTGCATTTTGTCATACTAAACTTCTTTAATATTCCCACTGTATATTTTCCTTGACTCAGGAAAATCTCATCGGTCCTTTGTCATACATCTTGTCCCAAGAAGTAGTGCATCATACTCATATCCTTCATCTCGAAATCAGAAGTCAAAGCTTACTTGTATCCAACAACAAGGCTTTCTGAATAAGTCATCAAAATCAAGCTCTTGTCACCAACACTGTAATAATATAGGTTTGGATCAACAATACTCTTGTTGAAACCCAAACTCATCAAGAATCCATCCATCTGATATAGCTTCCAACTCATGGATGGTAGTACAGATGGAAGTGTATCGAGCTTACTGGATCAAATGTCTCATCATAGACAACTCCCTCTATTTGTGAGAATCCTTTGGCTATAGATCTCGCTTTGTATTTCTTGACACTTCCATCAGTTGCATGTTTGATCTTATAGATCTACTTGGAAGTTACCACAGACTTCCCTTCTGGTCTCTGAACAATATCTTATACATCATTCTTTTAAGATATATTGGTATTCTTTTGTTATGGAATCTTTCCATACTTGTTCTCTTGTTTCTTCTCCAAGACAAGGAGACTCAAAATCAATGAAGTGGCTCATGACTGAAGGATAACTCGAAAATCTCTTTTGCTTTCTCGGGATGTGCCTTGAGGGGCTTGTATGTTCCACTGCATCATGTAGAGTGAGCTTAGGCAAGCCTTTTATGCCCTGCTGCAATATCTCTAAACATATCAACTGGAGCAATTGGATCAGCTGGAATAATGTATGTCTCCCTTTGAAATGATGAAGGGGGAGAAGGTATTGTCTCACTGTCAATCTCCATCTGAGATTCTTTGGATCTTTGAAATACTATCTCTTCTTCAAGGACAACATCTTTGCTTGTCTCAATCTTTCTTTGACCAGGGATTGTAACGACCCTTGATTATTAAGTATAATTAATTTAATAATATAATTCTAAAAGATTAGCTAAACTACATTTATGTTTTAAAATAACATTTCTAATTGATTATTATTGATGAGTTAGTCACGATGGTTAATGATTCATTTAAATATTAATTAATTCATTAATTAATTAAGTATTAAATAAAAGGTGGAGAATAAAATATAACATTAAATTAAGTTGCGTATACAAGAAGGGATCACAGAAGAATCTCGAGAAGATAAAAGAATTAATGGGAATGGATAAGGGTAATTAAATGTAGGGATAAGGAATTTAATGGAATGAGGAGTGTCGGTGAAAGGGGGGGGATAAGGAAGGAAGGAAGGAGTTGGAGGGGGAATTCTATGGGGGACTGTTTTCTTGCTATGGGCAGAGAGACGAGAGGGGCTGTGAGATTGGTGTGCTCAGATTGAGGCACGAGATTTGCTGGTTGTGACATATTGATCAGATAGGCACTGAGTTGCTAGAGGTTTTGGGCTCGGAGGGCTAGGATATCCGTAGATATCCTGGAGCTAGGTCGTTTTCCTTGTTGGCAGGGTGGACAATAGTTTTAGGCAATTATTTTTCTGTGTTTGCAACAGGACTGGACTGTGTAGCAGGTAGCAGGAGAGCAGCAGGAGAGGAGCAGCAAGGCAGCTGGCAACGGAAATTAGCATCAGAGTTAAGCTATTTAATTCAAATTTATGCATTGTTTTAATTAGATTTATTACTCATTGATAAATTTTACTTGCGTAAGTGTTGAGAAAATTTGGAATAATTCTTCTTTTATAAACCTGGTAGAAATTGATGTACATTTGGTAGAATTTTTAGATGTTAATTTAAAACCAGTCATTACATTTGGTATCAGAGCCCTGGTTCAAATCTGGAACCGAGGGCCTAAAATAAGGGGTGATTTTTATTTGTACATTTAGTTTTTATTTGTACATTCTTTTGAGAAAAACTCCAGCCACGCTTGACCTGCACATAAAATATAGAAACATTAATAAAAATAAAAATAAAACAAATAAATGCATTATAAATTTACCGAAGTAAAACAATTAGTAACTTATTTGGGTTTGACTGGAATTGGATTGAATTATTCGAGGAATGTGAAGGAAATATGGGTTTTCATTTTACATTTATTTATTGCTTATTCTTCCATTATTTTATTTCTAGAATTACAAACTAGAATTTACAAAGAATTGCAAACTAATTCTAGTTTACTTCTAGAATTAAAAAGAATTGCAAACTATTGCAAACTAGAATTACAAACAATTTATTTCCAGAGTTACAATTTTTTTTTTTTTACAAACAGTTTATAGTTTATTTCCAGGGGTACAAAGAAATTATATATATCTATATTCACCTTATCAATATCACATGCCTGAAATAATCTATATTCACCTTATCTGAAATAATCAGCCTGTTAATTTGAGGGTGACAGTCATAACTAATTGAAGTTGTATCCCTAATGCATTCCATATTGTTCTAAAAAAAAAAAAATAGGATACAAATACTGTAATACTGTAATTTATCTTGAACTGCATTGTAAGTAAAAAGAGGAAAATAAGGAGGAGGTCAAGTTGTGTAGGGTGGATTCTGGCTCGCACTCACTAATTTGTGATTATCATTATTTTGGTGAGTTGCGAGACAATTCATCTCAATATTTTGATTCTGAACCATATATTCGCTATTTTATTCTTCCTACTATACTACTGATAGGTAGGTTGGTTTAGAAGCAGATCAAGCAAGTGCCACCAACTCATCGATTACCGACTTCTTATAGTTAATGAGCTAACTTGAACTGTATGTTCTGTTTGTCTTTGTTCTCTGCCTTCCTGATTGAATGATTGCCGAAGAAGAAAATAATTATTACAGAACATAATTGTTCGTGTCGCTTCGCTTGCACTTCCTTTCTATCGGTAGTGAATTGAATTCCATCGCTTGCATTGATTCCCTTCTATAATATTGATTTATTTCTGAGAGAAGCTGAACGAATTGAAATTCCCCTGATGGTGGGGTAGGTCCGATGGTAGGGTAGATTCGTAGATGGAGGAATAGACTTTGCGATCAAAATAGGCGATGGCGGTACTCACTAAGGATGGTTGTGAGTTCGAGTATCATCAATCATTATTCATGTGCGTGCTACAACGTATATTTAGAGTTATCGCCTTCCATCTAAGAAAGAACAGAATTTCTTTGTCGGGCTCTATAGTCTTGCCAAACGACCCATTGGGATTCTCTACTGTTTGACAGTTAAAAATGAATGGGCTTGGTTTGGTATTATGAGAAACAAGAGGAACGTCTAAGAGAGCTTACGCTGACAATCGTGAGAAACAATAGGAACGTCCAAAGAGAGGAGCAACAAGTCGTTGGTTGAACCAATAGGGGCTCTGACAGAAGATACTACCAGACACCCAATCCCAACAAAAGACATGTTAGTAGGACGAATCGGCTGTCTTGGACGTAGGCGAAGGCCATTGCCTCTGATAAGCCGAATGTTCTTGTACGACTAATTTGTCTTATGGCGCCCACTAATCCAATAACGCGATCTGGGGATCTAAGTAGGGTGGCTTTGTTGCCTCTATTTTGATCTATTGTCGAAGCAAAAAGAAAGGGCAATTGTTCTCGAATCAGCAATGCCACATCTGACTCAATAGAGAGCGTACGAAGGAACTGGAGCCTGGTGAGAACTTTGTTGATCTTTCTAGATAAAGACAGATTGTCCAACACGTCATCTTTCACCTCAAGTCCATAATGGCTCAGAGAAACCATAAAAAAAAAATGCAGCTGCCAACACAACCAAATGCAACAGGCCGCCCTACAGTTCTCAGCTTCCTAAACGCTTGCATTCCATATAATATACTTCTGTTTTCTTTTAAATTCAATTACCTATATTGATTTTAACTACCTCGAATTTAATGAATAGATGACTAAATTTAGTGCTCACCATAATTTGTTATTATTTTGGTTCTTCATGGCAATTTTAGGCCTGCGATGCCTCTGTTGCTATTTTGTTGTTATACTTTTATGAATTTTGTGTCGATTGCCCATCATTTTGCAATTTCTACAAATTATTTCTTTGTTTTAAAGTTACTTAACTGTAAAGAGATTAAAGTAACATATAATATGGATATTTTCATTTCAAATTTCATGCTAAGATAGTTGACAGACATTGACTAAAAAAAAAAAAAAAGGGTTGGTTCCCTCTGAGCATTAACAATTTATTGGGACGCCAAACAAAATTGTGAAAATTAAAGCGGGTCTGGTCTTCCGCTTACAGAGAAAGATTATATTTTTAAAGGACTCGGACGTATTGACATTAAAAGCTACAGGCCAGGATTGCACAGTCAGAACTCAGAAATACAAAGTAGATGGACCAAAACGTTGCAGTATGGTATCCGTACTACATAGATAATCTGTACAGAACAGGTTAATCCTGTCGAATCTTACTGCTATGCAACCAAAAAAATAAAAATAAAAAAAATACCTAATGCCTATTTTTCCATCAAATCCCTGATAAAAAAACTCCACGCCTCAACGAAAATATTTTTATAGGAACGAAAATGTTTTCCACTTTGCCAACCTTATTTATACAAGTATTCAATGTGCTACAAAGTGTAAAAAAAAAATTGCAGAAGGAATTAGAATATATACCAGAATATGTATACTGTTGAGGTGATTAGGTCCAGAGTCCTGATCCTTGGTTCCTGGCATGCGTGCTTAAAGGTGAATATACGAAGCTGTGGAATTCCCATGGAGGAGAGGGTTAACCATGACGGCCCTGCTCCCTCAGGCCTCCTCACACAACCACAACAAATGAGGGAGAAGCTGAAGAGTTAGGGTTTACAAGTGATGGTCATTTTTTTTATTCCAAATAATGAAAGCGAAGGGCACGTGGGTCGCATGCAAGCCCCATGTTGCCTACTTGTGAGTCTTCGGGCAAGTGGGTGACATGCAATCCCCGCGTTGCCAATACAAAGTTTTTTATTGTATTTTATTTTGCTTAATTTTAATTTTAGTTGTAACATTATATGTTAAATTATTTATTAAATTCCACCCGGATGGGGTGTTCGGGCCCAACACCTGGCGCGCAGAAGCGGAAGGGGGAGGCCAGCGGAGCATGGAGCCATGTGCTCGGCTCGTGCCCACTGAAGCCACCACCCCCGGGCATTAAATGGCATTCAAAGCCGATGGGAGGGGCATTAAACCAACCCCCTCGACCACCTTTATGCATAGAGCTATGCAACATCCTCTTTGCATTTTCGCCTAGCTGTTTGGTTTCGACTCTGGTCCTGTGGTTTTCATGGTCTTTCAGACGCTCCTCATCCTCCACCTTGGCTCTGCAGATTTTCTGCAGACGCCAAGCTTCACCATGCCATGGCAACGTTTGCGTCCACACAGGGGCTCTCCCTGGCACCCTCGACGCCCTCGCACTTCTTCCTCGCCCTCTGGTTCACCTACCCCAACTCTTGACTGTTTGGCTGTCGTTGACACCTCCTGGACCCCGACATGGCATTCTCCTTCTGTCAAGCATTCCTCTCCTCCCCCGGCGCCGAGCCATGGTCGACCCCGTAGCAATCTGAAGACGCCCTCTCCCACTCTTCCGCGTGAACACACCGCCACTCTGCACGACTTAGTTTTTGAGCTCCGTGATGGCGTGAATGACCTGCAGTTCTGTGTCCAACAGATGGAAGGAAGGCTATCAGTCCTTCTCCAGCTTCTCGCCACTCCCCCTCCAGCCGCTCCTGAGGATTCCAATGACGTTTCTCTCACTGCGAGCGACCATTCAAGCAGCCATCAGCAAGCTGCCATAGCAGGAAGCCCGCAGTCTGACGGAAAGGCAGGCAAACTAGAGCCCATGACTTCTCTCGCGAGGAAGGAGACTCCGGAATGCAGTGTAGGTGGGGACGACGGTGCAGTTTTGGAAGCGGCAGCGGAGGAGAAGGACACCAGTATCTAGGTGCATGAGGACAAAGGCAACGACGCCACAGACATGCAATGGACTGCCAGCGGGACACCTATCATCGAGGAACCCTGGCCTGGCCTCTTGCCCGAGTATGTCCCAGATTATACACAGCTTGTTCCATACTTTAGCTCTAGTGGCTCTCATGGTAGTTAAATTGTCTGGTTTTCTCTAGAACTGTTAGAAATTTTTGCTACTTGCTATATACGGTTGGTTGAACTGGTTTCTCCTGATGGAGCAGTTCAGTAATTACAACCGCTAGACTCAGTGCATGTACTCTTGATCCTGGTTCTCAGAAGGATTTTTATATATAATACAAATACTTACTTAAAAAAAATAAAAAAATATTTATTAAATTATCATTTTTATTAATGCGCCTTTTAAATTAAATTAACATTTTATTAATACGCCTTTTAATGATTAAAATTTCATTTTTTTAATTAATTAAAATTTTAGTTTTATAATTTATTTAAAAATGTTATTATGCTAGTATAAAATTAAATTATAATATATATATATATATATATATATATATAGACATAAATATAATTATAAGTTTTAATTTAAATAATATAAGGCAAAGAAAAATTTATGAGTCTGTGGGAATTGAACCCGGAACCTCCTTCCACCGTGAAAGTCTTTACAAAGTCCGCTCTACCAACGTGCCATGCGTTGTTCTTTTACAAATAATTTCACATTTAAATATTTTAAGTGTCATACCCAATACCACATGCCAAGCTATTAAGTGCCTTTTTGAGCCATATAGGTCACATGCCAAGCTATCAAGCCCCAAAGACATAATGGAGGAGCCCACAAAGGGACGTATGTGCTCAACGCGACGTCTTAAGAAGAACACTAACGCCGAAAGGTACATAGCGCGGGTGTACGCATATCGATGTAAATTAATAAACATAAGGTCGAGAGTCATTTTTAATCAAGTTGTAAGTGTAAATTAAAAGGGCTCAGACTAGGACAAGCAGGAAGGAGGTGACATAGGTACTAGGAGAGTAAGCATAGGAAGTGGCAAGTAAGGCGCAAGGCTAACGTAGCTACAGGGCAAAGGAACCAATAATTATTTTCGTAGGGGCCAAGAAACTAAGCTTATAAGCTTAAACCTAACCCTAACCTAGCCAATCCCCTAATGGAGTAATGTCTGTTTACAGACAAGTAAAGAAAACTTACGCCTAACCCTATTTCTAAAGTTGAGTAGCACCAATTTAAAACATCTTGGAACTCACCCTGACAACTTTGGTTGATGCAGGTCAAAGCATACAAGATGGTCAGGACTCGAGGGAGTCGAGGCAGGGGAGCGTCGTCGCAAGCACCGCCAGCGCCACCATCGCCCGAGCTAGCCCTCATATTGCGCTCGTTGGAAGCCATCAACAAGACTTTAAAGGGGCGACAACCGGCAGGGACTGAAGTGGAACCCCCACCGTCTGGAACAGGTAATCCAGAAGCGTCAAGGGATTCAAGGGGAGGACCTCCACCTGAAAACATCACGCGAGAGTTGCAGAAGATCAAACTTCCAGAGTTTGCCGGAGGTCGCGCCAGTGAACGCGCGGAAGCATGGTTGGAAGGCATGACCAGGTGTTTTGCCCTAAGGGACTATGCGTCCAACTCAAAGGCGAAGATCGCCATTTTTCAGTTAAGGGACAGCGCCTTGAACTGGTGGGGTAACCTGGAAAGACAACTGCAGCTTACCCCAGACACGGTATCTTGGGAACTTTTCGAGGAAAGGTTCAGGAGGAAATATCTACCGGCGTACTACGAGGAACAACAGGTTGGGGCATTTCATGCCTTAGTACATGGAAACAGAACGATAGAAGAATATGAGATCAGGTTTATGGAACTGGTCAAATATGTGTCGTATATGGATAACGACCAAAGACAGGCAGAGCGCTTCGTTTATGGGTTGAACCTGAAGATAAGAGCTATGGTACGGATGTGGAAACCGTCTTCAGTAGCAGAAGCGGTGGAAAATGCGCGTTACGTGGAAGAAAATATGAACTTGACTGGGGGTGCAAGATCGACATTTCCGCATCGCCCGGGATTCGTAGGAAAGGCCCCGATGACATTTCCTAGGGGAGGGGGCTCAAGGCCACCTTCATATGGTAATAGATTTGCGCCAAGGACAAAAGCTGCAGGGATTTCAATGGCAGCAAGTGCAGCACCTCGATCATCGCCAGTAACACAGACAAGTCCAGTGGGACAAGTATAGTCCAGGATCTGCTACTTGGGAAGACGCCGAGACACTACGGCGAGACTATCCCTCACTATTTTGACCACCTCGAGAACATGTTTCTCGAAGGTGGGGTGTATGTAACACCACCTTTTGACTTAGACAACCAGGATTACCTGAGGCCTATACACTTTATTTTCTCGCCACGGTGAAACTATTAAGTAATTCACTCAAAATTTAAAATTTATAACGAATGTTTAAGTGTTATTGATGATGATGCATGTAATGCGACCTATTATGTGAATGTAAATTTTACGAATGTTTAAGTGTTATTGATGATGATGCATGTAATGCGATCTATTAT
>JZKD02S1662490.1:202052-228841 GCA_000966675.3 Picea glauca
TATCCTGGAGCTAGGTCGTTTTCCTAGTTGGCAGGGTGGACAATAGTTTTGGGCAATTATTTTTCTGTGTTTGCAACAGGACTGGACTGTGTAGCAGGTAGCAGGAGAGCAACAGGAGAGGAGCAGCAAGGCAACTGGCAACGAAAATTAGCATCAGAGTTAAGGTATTTAATTCAAATTTATGTATTGTTTTAATTAGATTTATTACTCATTGATAAATTTTACTTGCGTAAGTGTTGAGAAAATTTGGAATAATTCTTCTTTTATAAACCTGGTAGAAATTGTTGTACATTTGGTAGAATTTGGTAGAATTTTTAGATGTTAATTTAAAACCAGTCATTACAGGGATGTAGATCTGGAATGTCTTCGAAGATTCACTATTTATCCCATAAATGTATCATTTCTTCCTGAAGGATCTAGCTTGGACTTCTTCTCTTTGGGTACATGAAATTACATTGGGCACCCAAATATCTTGAAGTGTTCAATCTCAAGCTTCACTTCGGTGAAGGTTTCTTCGGGAGTTATGTTTTTCAAAGTCTGGTGAAGACTCTTGTTCTGAACATATACTCTTGTTCTGAACATATACTGTGTCATGCATGCTTCTGTCCATCGAATCATAAAAAAATTATGATCATGCAGTATTGCATTAGTTGTCTTAATGATGGTTCTATTCTTCCTCTTTCTCAAATAGTTTTGACTCCCTCTGAGTCAAGTGACTCCCTATGCAGGATACGCATCTTCCTTTGTTCTTAACATGTATAGAACAAGTTCCTTTGTTCTTAACATGTATAGAACAAGAAAACAAGAGGAACCAGAATAAGAATATCTCTAGAATCAAAACAATTTAAGAATGTTTACGACAAGCTAGTTGAACTGGCATTTCAAAGAGATTGAACGCCTACACCAGGTCATCGAGATGGTCAAAAGGTTCCGCAGACACCCTATCATCCCCTTTGGCTGCCCATGAAAATTAAGCAGTTATGCAACAAAACTCAATACCGACACAAAGAACTAAACACATCATTGCTAATCACCAAGCACAATTACGAAGCATAATAGAGAATGGTGTTTTTCCATTGCTCTTTATCTTCCCTTTTGTCATGGTGTTTAGCAGACAACTTATGTGCCTTTTCCACCTCACCAGCCCAATGAAAATGACACTACAGGCTCTAGACTCATAGACAACATGACGTTTCCACATATATGGTTGGCCCAAAACAACATCACAGACATCAAGAGGGGCAATATCACACACTACCTCATCCTTGAAGGGATGGATGCCATAGGATAGGCGACACTACTGGCTGACGTGAAGATCTCGTCCCTGGTGAAGCCACATGATGTTGTATGGATGTGAGTGTGGTGTTAATGGGAACCCCAACTGTTTGACGACCTTAGTTGAGATGGCATTCTTCTGGTTGTCATTATCAACAATGAAATGCAATGGGGTCTCCTTCACCCACATCTGTGAATGGAAGAGGCGGTCCCCCTCTTCAAGATCTACTGGTTCTTCTAGCTGAATTGTTATGGTTGCGATAGTAGCAGTGGGGTTTGCGTCGATGATATGTCTATTTTCAATATTTTATGGATTGGATTTTGAATATGGGTTTAACTTCGTGTCTTTGACCTCAGCCACCAATGACTGTCTCGAGCGACATTCATCGGGGTTGTGCCAGGGGCTTTTGTGGAAGTCACACCACTTCTCAGTGTCATTCTTCATCTTTACTTTATCTTTTTTGTCCTGTGTCTTGGAATGGTTGTCTAGAGGTTGTTGGTTAGGGTCGTCTTTACCATGCTTTGGTTGTTGCAGATTTGCAGACCCGAATTCCCATTTGTTCTGGTGCCTAAATTTCTGCTTGATTTTGACAACATATCGATAGGCAGCTCCCAATGATGAGATGTTTAGGAAATCCATTTCGGTTTGGATGTACCTATGCAGAGCCCCATGGTATTTCAGAACCAGATGTTGCTAAGAGTCTTTGATACGCAACTTGGTGTGTAAGATATGCAAAGTATTTATAAACTCCGGCACTATTTGGCTCTTCTCTTGTTGTAGTGTGGTTCATCTCATGTATTGGTCTTCATAGTTATCAACAGGATAGTATTGTTCTTTGACTACATCCACAAAAAAATCCCAAGTGGGCATGACCCCATATATTCCAGATTCCTTTGTAGAACTTTGCTCCTAGTAAGTTTCTCACCAATGTTTGACACGGGGGAAAGCCTTGAAGAGTGTGAAGGTGATATTTTCCATGTCAAAAAAAATTTGAACAGAGAAATAACCTTCTAATAGATTTAACCATTTTTCTATGGCATCCACATCTATCTGACCTTCAAATATGGGAATATCAAAATTAACTTGTACCTTGAAGGGAGAGGTTCCTCCAAAATGGTTGCTTGATGAAGATGTGCATGTTTCTATTGGCAGGCGTTGAAGAATGTGTGCAACATTCTCTATCATTTCGTCCCTCTATCGCGCGAGAGCTTTCTCAAGCAACAAGTTAATAGAATCTTTTTCTCCACCGTCTTTCTTTTTTGTTGCCATCAAGGCTTTCTCAGGCATGCAAGAGTGATTGTCCTCAAGAGAGACAAACTTGAGACCCAACTGACTATACTCGGACCTCGTCAGGGACATGCACTGAAAAATGATCAAGAGTAGCCTGCTCTGATACCACTGATCCAGGTTTATTTTTGGAACAAAATGAAAGTAGATAAATTACAATGAAATACTCATGAAAATTGCTATAAACAAAGAAATACAACAATACTTGATTTCTATTAATGAAATAATTGTAAAGAGACTGTAAAAATATAGAGTGCAAGACTTGCTAGAATGGTGGAAGCTTTATCTTTGAGAAGAGATGTGATGACTACGCTCATTCGCAAGAAGATGATTACAATGACGCTTTGAAGGCCTTTTTATGATAAACAGGAATGCCAAAACCGCAAACTCTACTTTATTCCTCACACTAAACCAGTAACTCCCACTCCTCCTTCTACTCCACTAAAGATCTAGAAATTGACCAGGGCCGAAATGGTTGAACACCAACTCAAAGGCCTTTGTTATAATTGTGATGAAAAATGTTTTCCAGGACACAAGTGTAAGGAACAAAAGATTTTTATGGCCATCTCAGAGGATGTTGAGGCTCCCCTTGTGTCTGTGTCACTTGAACTCACTGACATAACCCCTCCCTCAGACCCTCCTGAAGTAGAACTTGTCATTTCCCTAAATGCTCTCACTGGCTTCTCTGCTCCCCAAACCATCAAGCTAATTGGTTACATCAACCATAAGAAGGTCATCATTCTTGTTGATAGTGGAAGCACCCATAATTTTATTCATCGCCGCATTGCCCAAGAAACTAATTTCTATATCCATGAAGTCAATAATTTCCAAATCATGATTGCCAATGGTGGGTCCATGAAATGTGGAGGGCGTTGTGAAAATGTGTCTCCAAACTGGTGACTACAATTTGAAATCTCATATGTTTTCTATCGACATGGGCGTTTGTGACATTGTGTTGGGTGCGGAATGGCCAAGGACTTTGGGTCCCATTCTCGTGGATTTTAAGGAATTAACCATGCAATTCGACCAGGAGGTCCAACAATATAAGTTCCAAGGCATCACCGTCGGTTCCCTGGAGATCATTAGTTCCCATCTCTTGGAAAAGCTACTAAAAAAAGGTCATTCTGGCATTATTGCCCAACTCCATGCCATACAAGCCATTGAGACATCCTTTGTACTGCAGGACCTCCAATCCATCCTCTCTAAACATCACATGGTTTTTTTGCTCCCCAAGGACTCCCTCCTTCCCATGGTGTTCATGATCATTCAATTCCCCTTGTCCCGGGAATCCTTCCTCCCAATATCCATCCCTATCGTCACCCCTTTTCCCAAAACAATGAAATTGAGAAAATGGTTCAGGAACTACTCAACGTAGGTGTTATCCACCCTAGTATGAGCCCCTACTCTTCTCCTGTGGTCATGGACCTTAAGAAAGAAGGTTCTTGGCACATGTGTCCTGACTTTCGCGCCCTCAACAAACTCACCATTAAAGACAAATTTCCCATTCCTGTCATTGATGACCTCTTGGATGAATTGAGTGGCACCCAGTTCTTTACTAAACTTGATCTCCATTCGGGCTACCACCGGATCCATATGAAAGAGGCAGACATTCCTAAGACTACCTTTAGAACTCATGAGGGCCACTATGAGTTTTTTGTCATGCCCTTTGGCTTGTGTAGTGCTCCCTCCACTTTCCAAAGCCTCATGAATCATGTCTTCCGTCCTTTTCTCTGTCATTTTGTGTTAGTTTTATTTGATGGTATCCTCATGTACAACAAAACCTGGACAGACCATCTTTCTTATGTGGATCAAGTTCTCCATCTGCTCTCTTAGCACCAAATTTTCCTCAAACAATCTAAATGTGCTTTTGGCACCTCAGAAGTAGAGTACTTGGGTCATCTTGTTGGCAAGGATGACATCAGGGTGGATCCTAAAAAGATTGAAGCTATGCAAGATTGGCCTCACGCAAAGACTCTCAAAAGCTTGCGGGGATTTCTGGGTTTAACAGGTTATTATCGCAAGTTTGTTAAGAATTATGGACAGATTGTGGCAACTCTCACTGCAATCCTTAAAAAGAATTCTTTCACTTGGAATCCAGCAGTTGCTCAAGCTTTTCAAACCTTGAAGATGGCCATGTGCACCGCTCCAATCTTGGCCCTCCCTGATTTCACAAAGACCTTTGTCCTGGAATGTGATGCTTTCAGGAAAGGATTTGGCATTGTCCTTATGCAAGAGGGTCGGCCTTTGACCTTTACTAGAAAATAACTGTCCAAGAGAAATTTGGGCAAATCAATCTATGAAAAGGAAATGTTGGCTATTCTGCATGTTGTGGATCTTTGGTGACCTTATCTATTGGGGAAACGCTTCCAAATTAAGACAGCTCATCAAAGCCTCAAGTATTTTCTAGAACAACGCCTATCATCCCCAGAGCAACAAAAATGGGTGACTAATATCTTTGGATATGATTATGAGATCATTTACAAAAAAGGCAAAGATAATGTGGTTGTTGATGCACTTTCCAGAAAATATGAAGATAAAGGGTCTCTTTTTTCTCTCTCTTTCGTTGTACCAGATTGGCTCCAAGTTATTCGCTGGGAATGGCTACATGATCCCAAAAGTTCGCATCTGATACAACAATTGCAGTTTGATTCTCCAATTTCCCCAAGGTACTCTTGGCTCAATGATGAGCCTCAATACAAAGGCTGTTTGTATTTAAGTAAACAGTCAAAACTTAAATCCGCGGTACTTTCGGAGCTTCATGCTACACCCATAGTTGGGCACTTCTGGTTTACCAAAACATATGACCGGGTCAAACATTCTTTTTTCTAGGAGGGTATGAAACATGAAATTCGTAATTTTGTGGCTGAATGTGATGTGTGTAAATGCAACAAGGGTGAAACTATCAAATCTCCTCGCACACTACAACCGCTTCCGATTCCACCTGCTATTTGGCGGGATATCTCTATGGATTTTATCGTAGGCTTGCCTAAATCAGGCAATAAACCAATCATCATGGTGGTAGTTGATCGTCTTTCCAAGTATACTCATTTTTGTGCTCTTCAACACCCATTTACAACATCTTATGTGGCTCAACTTTTCATGGATCAGGTCTTCAAGCTTCATGGCATGCCACATTCTATTGTTTTTTATCGTGACCCAACTTTCACCAGCAATTTTTGGCAAGAACTGTTCAAGCTACAAGGCACCCAATTGCATCTCAACACAACTTATCATCCCCAGACTCATGGTCAAACTGAATTTGTCAACAAATGTTTGGAAACATATTTGAGGTGTTTTGCATCAGAAAGGAAGAATCAGTTGGCTCAATGGTTACCACTATTTGAGTGGTGGTACAACACTTCGTACCATACAACTACGCGCATGACTCCTTTTGAAGCAGTATATGGAAAAATCCACCTTCAGTCCTCTCATATTTGTCAGGTGTCTCGAAGGTCCAGGTGATTGACCAAACGCTTACAGTTCGAGAGGCTATTCTCTATACCCTCAAAGAGAATCTGGTCATGGTCCAGAATCGAATGAAACAACAAGAAGATCAAGGTCGCTCTGAATGTCAATTTGCAGAAGGGGATCAAGTGTTTCTTCGACTGCAACCTTACAAGCAAACTTCCCTCAAGGCTAACCATTCTCAGAAACTGGTGCCCAAATTTTATGGTCCTTATACCATTCTCAAGCATGTGGGACAGGTGGCCTATCAATTATCTTTGCCCAGTCATTCTAAGCTCCATCTTGTTTTTCATGTTTCCTGCTTAAAGAAGATGATTGTAACTAAGTGCCAAACTCAAACCAACCTTCCTGAGTTGGACGAAGAAGGCTCCATTTGGCTACAACCACAAGCAGTTTTGGACCAGCGTGAGCATAGGCTGCGTCAGGGAACCATCAAGGAAGTGTTATTCCAGTGGAAAGATGTAACTCCAGTAGATGTCACTTGGGAACCAACTACCATTCTGCAACAATTTCCCCATCTCAAGCCTTGAGGACAATGATGTTTTTAAGGGGGAGGACATGTTAGGGACCTAACCCCTCATGTAGGTAGAACAATATATTTCCATGTAATAAAGGTCAATATTAATAAGGCCTAGCAATAAGGAAGAATAAGTCCCTATGTAAGAAGACCTAATAGAAGCTTATGCTTCTAGAAGGATCTTCCTCTAGATGGTTCTTCTGATAGACATATTTACTATAAATAGGAGTCGAGGGTATGAGAACTTTTGTCTTGGATATTATTGTAATAAAGCTTTGCTCTATTGGAGGTTGCCCCCTCGAAGAGGCAAGTGAACATTGCTATCGGTAATCAAAGTGTTATTTCTAGTGTTATTTTGTTATCATTTTGGTATTATCATGAAGTTGTTCTGGTTATATTGTTGTTCATTTGCCATTTCTAGCTATTTATTTTTGTTCTGCATACTTTTTATATTTGGAATATTATAGATTTGAAAAATATTTCTATATAGATGACGTCAGGGATGATGTGGATGTGACAGGTGGAGGTCGAGTGGGCACACATGTTGAACCCTTTTGTGTTGACACATAGCACATATCATATCCAGAGTTTGGAAGGAGAAAGTGTTGAGTGAAAAAGAAAATTTGGATCGAGATGCTAGGTAGGATGGACATGTCACCTCCAGCGTGGATTCCACATAGAACAACCTTGACATGTCACGCATCCGGGATTTAGAGTTGCGGAAAGGAGCAAAAATTGATCATTAATAAAAATTCAAATTTGGATGTCAGGTGGTAGAGGACACATCAATCTGACATGGACATGACATATGGCAAACCTCAGATTATGTGAGCATCTAAATCTGACATGGAATTTCCAGGTGGAGGATGACAAGTGTCATTCTGTGGTGGATATGGGATAAAGAGGCTTTGTTATTGGTCAAGCACCTCTAAGCCCAAAAAGAACAAGAATCATTACTTAATCCCAAAATATTTAGGATTAAGTAACCTCATTAATTTCCATGCAACTTTAAGCTCGATTTTAATCCAAGCCATTAGATTAGAGAGATCTCAACCATAAGATCTATTAGGGTAAAGGACTCTCTTTAACCCTTGTGCACCTTTAAGCCTGAAATGGATATGGGTCATTGGATTGGAAATAACACAATTGTTGAATCTTTCAGGGTTAAAAAGAACCTTTAACAATCGAGCAAGTATAAGCCCGAATTTGATCTAGATCGTTATATCTGAGCTATTGGATATTTCAAAGGTAATTTGCTTTGATAAGACTCGCGTAGTTTGAAGTCCGAAAGTAAATCTCAACCGTCTGATTTTTGTAAGGTGACATGATCCTACCAGGTGGTAGAAAAGGACAAAAGGGATCATATGGCCCATGTATTGAATAAAGTGAAGAGAGAGAGAAGGAAGAACCTAAGGATGATGACCCCGGGCCCAGGTGATGACATGGAAGACATCAAACATGACATGTCCGACATGGCTGTCACGTCAACATACTGTATTATGCCATGCCGGCAAAAGTAAAAAAAATATTTTATTTAAAAATTAATTATATCTTTCACCTTGTTTTTACTTGAAATATGAAAGGAGTAAAAGTTCCAACCATTTGTATTTAATTGAATTAAAATGATGTTGGTATACACTAACAAGAAATTCTAAGTGAAGATGGTGGCAGGAGAAGAGCCTTGAGTTTGGGGCTATTGTAGGCCAATAAAAACCTTATAAAGGCTCAATGTTTGTGTACCTTTCGAATTTATTATTAGCTAACATTGGTATGTTATTTCAACACTGAGAAGACATGGTGAAGTGAAGAAAATAATGGTAGAATGGTACAACGTAGCATGCAAGAGACCTCGCATATCAGAGATGAGGAATCATATGAGAGTAGGGATATAGAAACTCCTCCATATTTGGCAGAGATAGTGGGAAGTCTGAAGGTCGAACTTCGGAGCTACATGGATGATAATGAGAAGCTTATTAGAGCCCAAGAGAAATAGAAAGAATTAAATGCAATATTGCTACAAAGTCTGTCTGAAATACAAAAGCATTTGTAGCAATCCCCAACTCCCAGCAATGTAGGGAGATATCATTTCGGGAATTTGTGAAGCCCATTAGAAGTTCAAAAGCATGGGCCAACACTCAACAACACAGGGAAACGTTCCTCAAGGAAAAGGCACAGGGATGTCAATAATGACCCATCTAGAAAGAACTTTTCCACGTATTTCTCTAGGGAGAAGACCACTACTACTAAGAGACTATCTAACAATGAGACGGGTTCAAGTACTCATAAGAAAAATACGAAGAAATACTCCAGGAATTCCCTAATCGAGGAATTCAATAAGGTAAAACCACTCACATTTGATGGAGAAATCAAGAAGGGTGAGGAAGCAGAGGCGTGGATGCTAGGATTGAAGAAAAATTTATGAGTACACAACCACTCAAGAAACATGAAGGCAAGAGTTGTCCCCTTTAACTTAATTGGAGGGTATTCCATTTGGTGTGAAGACCTCAAAATGTAAAAGGGATCAATGAAAAGAATCAAGTCTAGAAGCAGTTTGAGAAGTATTTAGGAAGGCATATATGTCAAAGAGACACTATGATGGTAAGATCATGGAATTCCATAAGCACAATTTGGGGCAACTCACAATGGAGGAATATGTCAAAAAGGTCATAGAACTGTTGAGGTATGTCCCATACATCAAAGATGAGAAGGTAAATATACAATGCTTTGTTGGTGTATTGCCACATTCCTTTTGGGACATAATTTAATTCAATGAGCCTAAGACACTTGATGACACCATTCGAAAATCCAAGTATTTCTATGAGCAATCAAAACGTTGGTAGGAGCCTCGCTGGGACTAGAAAAGGAAGGACAGGGTAAGGATTAAAAAGAAAGGATTTAAGTCATCATGGTATAAGAATTTGGGAAAGAGTGCCTAGTCTAGTTATTCAATTAAAAAGATGCATTAGCAAAATTTCCCCACCCTCAATGGGAATAGACCAAAAACACCACAAAGGAAAATATAGAAAAGTAGAAAAAAGGATCACTAAAATGTTAGGGCTATGGAGAATAACCCTTGTTAAGGGATTGTCCTCGAGGGAAAATGATAATAGGAGGATTTATAATGTCCAAGAGGCTACTATTCTTGATAATGTAGCAAGAAAAATACCTCAGAGATATGCAGTTGTCGAGTATTGACAAGCAGACCACCAAGCATAAGTGGTGGAGATGGAAGGTATAATTGTTGACCGAATTGTTTCAATTTTGATTGACCTTAGTTTTAACCTTAGTTATATTGCACCACAAGTTGTTGAGGCATGTGTTTCACAAAAAACAAGGCACCCAAAGTCATGGTTGTTTCAACTAGCTACACAAACCAAGATAAATGTGACCAAAGTAATAGAAGCATGCCAATTTGAAATGAATGGATTGGACACCCAAGAAGCATTGAATATACTACCTGTGGGGTCATATGACATGTTGGTAGGTATGGATTGATTGGAAGCTCATAAAGTTAAATTGGATTGTTTTAACAAGACCTTGGAGTGTGAATATGATAAAGGAAATAAGAGAGTCTTACAGGGCATCCAAAAACCTATATCAATAAGACAAATATCAACATTACAACTAAAAAAAAATTCCAGAAAGGGATGTCCATTATATGTCATGCATGTGCTAGATTCAACAAAAAATAACAACTTGAAAATTGAAGATCATCGAGTGCTATATGATTATAGAGATGTGTTTCCGGAGGAAATACTAGGACTGCCTCCAAAAAGAGATATTAATTTTTCTATAGAGATTATGTTAGGAGCAGTGTCGGTGTCTAAGGTACCATATAGGATAAGCACAATGAAGTTGGTAGAGCTAAAAATGCAATTGAAAGAGATGTTAGACAAATGATATATTAGACCTAGTGTGTCCCTGTGGGGAGCACCAACATTGTTTGTCAAGAAGAAGGATGGTACCCTCAAGTTATGCATTGATTATAAATAGTTGAACAATATGACCAACAAGAAGAAATATCCACTTCCCATGATCAATGACCTTTTTTATCAACTTAGAGGGGCTAAGGTGTTCTCTAAGATAGATTTGAGTTCTTAATATCATCAAGTCAAGATTAGGGATGAGGATATTTATAAAAAAGCATTCAGGACAAGGTATGGGCACTACGAGTTTGTAGTGGTGCCCTTTGGGCTTACTAATGTACCAACTACATTTATGTTCCTAGTGAACAATACTCTTAGTAATTACTTGGACAAGTTTGTCTTGATTTTTATTGATGATATCCTGATTTATTCTAAGACCAATGAAGAGCATGAGGAGCACCTTAGGCTTGTTGATGTTTGGAAAAAATCTGGAAAACATTCTCTTAGATTAATAATTAATAATATAATTATTGATTATTAAATATTATATATAATATGTAAATGATAATAATAAATAGTTATTGATTATCCAAGGGATGCATCCTTTCATGGATGGTCACCATATGTTCTCTATATATGGAACACTCATCATTGTAATAATATATCGATCATATCTCATATGAAGAAAAACAACATGGCATCAGAGCGAGACTTTGCTTGACTCCTTCACAGGAGGGCCCAGGAAAATGAGAGTAGAGTAAAATGTTGGGAGTGTTATGTTAGATAAACAAGATCACGGAGCAATAAAATAAAACAAATGCGGAAATAAGGCACAAAAGATACACAATACAATAGAGACACAGATATACGTGGTTCACCCAGCGTGGACTACATCCACTAGAGAAATTGTCAGGTCCTTCCTTTTTATTATCCAACAAAATGAAGGGATACAACCTACAACACACCCGTTGTAACTTCCTCTTCTTTCTCTCACAGCATCCTCTCTCAGAATACAATATTCGCAATGATACACAACCGAAATTCAATTCTCTCATAAAAGAGGGTTGCCTTCTAGGGAAAAAAAAACTAACATAACTTCTACCATCAGATCTGTGACCTTATAATGAATGGTCCAAATTTACTATGAAATTACAATAGCCCCCCCCCCCCCGGCGTGGAGACGTGGAGGGGTGTATAGTCTTCATGGGGTATAAACACGATTGAAAACAAAGGCCTATGAAACATGAAGATAATCAGGCTCCACAACCAATAATCTCCCACTTGGAGACTGATCACAAAAACTCCACTGTTGTTGTATTTGCTGCTCTATACTCCACCTTGGACCTGGAAAATTTCTCATCTTCACCTTCATGCTTGAAGACCAACTGAAACTGAGAAGGAACTCAGTTTCTCCCTGGTTACTCCATTTGTTAACATGTCTACAGGATTCTGGTTAGTATGTATATTTTCCAACTTCAAGTGTCCATCTTCCAAGATGGATTGTATGAAATGATACCTGAGTTGTATATGCTTAGTCTTCGAATGGAAGTCTGAGTTCTTTGCGAGATGAATGGCACTCTCACTGTCACAGTACAACCTGCTATTCTCCTGCTACTTTCCCGATTCCTCCATAAACCTCTGTAACCAAATCATTTCTTTACTAGCCTATGTAGCAACAACATACTCTGCTTATGTTGTTAAAAGTGCAACAACCTTTTGTAGTTTCGAAATCCAACTCATTGTTGTTCCACTTACAGTAAAAACATACATTGTGGTGCTCCTCTTGCTATTTTTATCACCTGCCATATTTGAATCAACATATCCCTGTAGAACAATGTGTGAACCTCCAAAACATAATGCATGAATAACAATACCTCTCAATTACCTAATAATCCACTTTACAGCCTCCCAATGTTCTTTACCTGGATTGTTCATGAACCTATTCACAATTCCCACTGCATGTGCAATATTTGGTCTTGTGCAAACCATCGCATACATCAAGCTTCCAACTGTTGATGAATAAGGGACCCTGGACATGTATTCTATCTCTTCCCGTGTTTTGGGACACATTTCCTTAGTTAATTTGAAATGACTGGACAAAGGTGTACTAACTAGTTTTGAATTCTGCATTATAAACCTCTCCAACACCTTCTCTATGTACTCACCCTGAGACAATGTCAATTTGTGATTTTTCCTATCTCTTATTATTCTCGTACCAAGGATTTTCTTTGAAACACCCAAATCCTTCATCGCAAATGAATTAGCTAATTTCTTCTTGAGCGCATTTATATCCTGCATATTAGACCCTACAACAAGCATGCCATCTACTAACAATAGCAAGATAATATAGATTATTTTCTAGCCTTTTAAAATAAACACAGTGGTCTGAATGGCATCTACTATAACCTTGTTCTGTCATAAACCTGTCAAACTTCAAATACCACTGCCTTGTAGCTTTCTTTAGGCCATACAAGCTCTTCTTCAACCCGCATACCAAATTATCCTCCCCTTTGGCCTCATACCCTTGTAGTTGCTACATATAAATCTCTTCCTCCAAATCCCCATGGAGAAAAGTTTTTTTTTACATCTAATTGTTCAAGATGAAAATATTCTACTACCACAAGACTTAAAATAGTCCCAATCGAAGTCATTTTAACAACAAGAGAAAATATTTCATCAAAATCTATACCTTTCTTTTGTGCAAACCCTTTTGCAACAAGTCTAGCCTTGTACCGCTTTTTGCTTCCATCTTCTTCCTTCAACCTATAAACCCATTTATTCTGCAATGATTTTTTTCCTGCATGCAACTAAACCAAGTCCCAAGTCTGGTTATTTATCAAGGAATTGATTTCCTTTTTCATCCCTTGCTCCCACTTCTTTTTAGTGTTTACCTGTATTGCCTCTTCATAACATTATGGTTCACCAGAATCAATAAACAATAAATAATACAATGAAGGAGAGTATCGTTCAAGGGGTTTACTTAACCTAGTAGATCATCTAATAAAACTTGCATGAGTTTGAGATACATGTTGCTCATGTTATTGTACATTTTGATTTCCTAGTACCTTTGGAATTTCTTTTTCAGTGATCTCATCAAGCACTATGTATTATGGTTTTTCTTTTTCTTGTATCTTTCTCTACAACTGATCTTTGTACATGATCTTCTCATTGAATACGACATCTCTACTCCTAATGACTTCGTGGTTTTCATAATCCCATAAGTGATAACCGTAATCATTAACACTATATCCAATAAAGGTACACTTCTTGGATTTTGTCTCAAGCTTTGTTTTATTTTCTTTATCAATATGGACAAAAGCTTCACAAGTGAAATTCTTCAAAAAAGAATAGTTTACCTTTTTACATGTCCATGCCTCCTCTGGAATTCCACCATTCAAAGAGCTTGAAGTTCCTTTGTTTATTAAGTAAACATCAATTTCTACAGCATTTGCCAAGAGCTGTAAGGGCAACCCAACATGCAATCTCATACTCCTTGCACACTCCATGATTGTCATGTTCATCCTTTTTAACACACCATTTTCTTGTGGTGTTCCTGGAAATGTCTTCTCTCTAAGAATCCCATGGTATGAACAGTAATCATCAAACTCCTTGTTTTAATATTCACCTCCATTGTCTAATCTAAGACACTTCAACCTTTTCCCGTCTCATTCTCAACCAAAGCATTCCATTTCTTACAAGTATCAAAAACATCATATTTTTGTCGAATGCAATAAACCCAAGTTTTTCTAGTTGCATCATCAATAAAAGTAACATAATAACAAGAGCCACCAAGAGATGATACTTGAGTTGGTCCCCATACATCTGTATGCACAAGCTCTAACCTTTCACTCTTCTTTTCTTTTCCGACTCTGAGAAATGTGACTCTCTTCTGTTTTCCATAAACGCAATGTTCACAGAAATCCAAATCAATTTGTTTAAGATATGGTAACAAATTTATTTTTTGAAGCATTTGCATCCCCTTTTCACTCATGTGTCCAAGCCTATGATGCCACAGTGTTGTATCCACTCCTGTAGAAGCTAAAGAGATAGAAGAATCAGTATTACCAGTACATAATTACAATGTACCTACCTTCTCTTCTTTTGCTATCACCAATGATCCTTTGGTGACCTTCCATGCCTTATCTATACATATAGATATAAAACCTTCACTTGCCAACTGCCCTGTCAAAATTAGATTTGTTCTTAGATCTGGAACATGTCTTACCTCTTTCAACAACCATTGGTTTCCATTCCTTTGCTTTATTTTTACCTTTCCCATTCCAAAAAAATTGTATGGTGCATCATCACCCAAATGAACCTATCCAAAATCACCTTGAACATAATCTAGAAATGTTTCCTATGGGGTGTGGCATGAAATGAATCCCCTGAATCTACTACCCAAGACTCATTAATATTGTTTACAGAAAGAATCAAATAATCTTGTAACACATCACCTGTTACATTTGTGTTGGCCCTTGACCAATTTTTGAGGATCCTTGGTCATGTTGGACCTATTTTTGGAACTTCGATAGGTTGTCGGAGGCGAAGTGCAAGACGAAGTGGAGATCATGGGATCTCAGCCCTCTTTTAGGGCTTTTTGGGTTTTGGGGGCTTATATAACGTGTTGAAACATGTATATTTTTCTAAACTTGAGACTAAAAAGAAGTTTCTTTTATCTAAAAGTTTATTATGAAGACGCCTTTTTATCAACAAATCAATTTTAATGAAGACTTACTTTGAAATTTTGGGAGTCGACATTTCGCGAAATACAAAGGGTCAACTTTGAGCCCCCTCAAAGCCCCGATTCCTAAATTCACGAAACTATGAAAAGCTAAGCCATGTTTATTAAAAATTAAGAAGGTTTAATGTTAATAATCCTCATCGTGATTTCGTGATTTGGGAGTTTACACACGTTGCAAACGCTGAAGTCACGATACCCGAAACCCCAAAATATTATGGTATAATTGTGTCTTATTTTGAGTTAAAACATGCTTAGCAGTTAATAAATCCCATCGTGATTTAGCGATTCAGGATTTCTTACGTCGAATGCTATCGAATTCTCGATACGTGAAGTCATGAAAGCTTCATTTAAAGGAATTAAATCAAGTTAATAAGAATGATTAAAAACGTTAAATGGTAATTCAAAGCTTATCGTAATTTCATTTTCGGAAATCTCACCTCAAACAACAACTCAGAATCCCAGTGTGTAAGTCACGAAATCCCATTTAAAATACAATTAATTAAAAGTTTAAACATACTTAATATATCATTAACTAGTCGCATTTATGGGAACCAGAGAATTATTATTCATCACGACCAAAAAATCGCGAAGCATGAGGTCCCAAAAAGTATTAAACGCTTAAACATGATTATTTTAACATTTAAACAAAAAATTAATGATGTAAATTGGTTTTTTGCACTCTCACATTTCAGGATTCTTCAATGATTTTTCATCCAAACTCCCGGTATTAAATCACCGATATTTGGCAACATTTATTATAGATTAATGAAATATCTCATAGTGTAAGACGCGTATCTCTAAACGTACTCTCCTCATTAAGGCAAATGAATTTATCGATCGTAGAAAGCACGGTCTAATTAAGGCAAGCTAAAGGCGAATAAAGGTTTCCAAATTCAAATTTCTTTCTCACTTTCAGCAAATTAGCAAGTATATCTGAGAAAGCTTACGCCTTCATTTCTGTAACAGCTACTGGTTCTTTATCACATGTATCATGGAACCCAGGAAAACGTAGAAAAAGAGTGATGACGTTGGTGAAAGCTCAAATCCGAACTCGGATGTTCTAACTGATACAACACCACATGTTGTAGATTCGGTCAGGTCCTGAATGCATATTTTTGAAATCTTGGAGCATGAGGTTAGGAATTGCCCAGACGATTTTGGAAATGAAAGGACTGATAAGACTGAAAATAAACTCAGAGATATAGTAGAGGCTGAGGTCCATAAAATAGCTACACGGTCGAGGCTCATACCATACAATGACATGATAAATTGGGCTCTGATGAACACATCTGTGCAAACCAGGAGCATCACGAATCATCAAAAGGTCGTTGTCGGCTCTTTCAGGCCAAAACACATTCAAGTAATGTATAATCTATCCCCTGTTTCTAAATATAGTTATAATGTCGAATTCATAAAATATTTTCAACGAAAGGAGTGTATAGAATTTGACCAAACTTATCCGGATATAATCAAAGGATGGTGGGGAATTCCAACAAAATTTAGAGTTCATACCCATAGCGTTTATGCCACAGCATCACCAAATGAATATATAGTTTATATAACAATGATGTTATGTAGACTATTTGGGAGGAAAATCCCTACCCATTTCCCCACGGAATGGATGCCAATTATACATGAGGTAGTTGAGGGTTACACTTTCAACTGGGGTAAGATTCTATCAGATAACCTAACCAAGGAGATTGTTGAGTACCAAATGGCAAAGTCAAAAGGCCAACCAACGTCTTTTTATATGGCAGCGTATGTCATGGATGCTATCTACTTTATGACCCCTTTCCCATTGATGAATTGGAACTGGAATCCAACCTGTGTTGAACCCATCCATTTCTATCACTCTAAACTATGGGAACAAAAAGCAAAAAATTTCTTTTATGAAATTTGTCACTATGTAGTGATTCATGTGCACCAAATACTGTATGGTTATCAACCCCCTCGGATTTCAAAGCAAATCATGGGAAACCTCAAAATAGTTGCAGATTGGTTTATCGAAGAGAATTTCTCTTATGTCAGAGTCTTTGGATGTTTATTTCCCCCTCATGCTCTCCCGAAATTTCTCCCTGATAGACTGGTGTGTAGAGAAGTAGCTTATCAAATAATAACAAGAGGCATTGCCAAAGAGTTAAAAGCAGTCCAAAAGAAATTATGGCCAACTTTTCCTGTACAAATTGGGAAGTTTTCATTGCTAACTTTTGGCCATTCCAAGGTAGAAGTTGTAGCACTTGAAGACATTAAACTGGTAGATTTTGAACTCAGAAGGCATGATCCATATCAAATTGTGGGAAATCATCTAGCTCATTGCAATATGAAAATGTATGAGCATGAATACTCCCCCTGTAATGACATATTTAAAGGAGCCAGAGCCTATGAGGAGATATTAGACAGAGTCCATGTGTTACCCCCTGACCTACAGACCATCTTTCTTTCTTTCCAGAAACACAGACGAGCTAGGTTGTCAGAGATACTTTAGGGAGAATCAACAAACCCTCCTTCAGAACAAGAAAGTAAACCTCCAGGCTTTGAACCAAAGTATTTGGATAAAAGGACTACGAAGGAAAACCCAAAGAATTCTGAAGTGCCTTCACAACAATCAAAAACTTTGCAGACAGAGCATCTAGGGTCTGAAACAGATTCTAAATCCGAGATGCCTTTAAAACCAAATCAAGTGATTCCTTCTTCATCATCGACTATTCCTGTTGATATTCCCAAAACAACAGAAGAAACACAACTCACAAAGTTAGGAAGCCCTATTACGGCATTGACTCCTTTACAGTCAACCTTTGGGACTCCCCATCTTGAAATTATGTATATAAGCGAGCTTACCCCAATCTCTATTAAATAAATACCTTCCTCAAACTTCTTTTTCAGTAGGAAAAGGAAAGTTGTAGTGAAACAAGAAATGCACCTGAAGGAAGGTACAATGGTAAAAAATCACATGGTACTTGTCGATGGAAAAAATCTAGAGGACGAGGATTTTGCTATAGAGGTAGTAGGCTCTTTAGGAGCTTTCACAACAACCAATTTGTTTTCAGTTGATAACTTGAAAGCAAGGCTTAAGCAAAGGAATCAAATGATAGCCTAGCTGCAAAGCCAAATAAGGAACACAGAGAAAAATATTAGAGATGAGATAAATAAAGGACTTGAACAAGCGAGAGCTGCTGACAAACAGGAGAATCAACTGCTCAAGTCTAGTTTAGATGAGATGTATAAGAAGATGAAATCCATTCAAGGGCAAGTCATCAAGCAAGAGGAATTAGTAAAGAAGTTGCAAGTTAAATTGAGTTCTACTGAAAGCCAGGTGGTAAATATAACGATATTCCAAGGCCAGGCACTAGAAGTGCACCAAAAGATAGAGGCAGAACAACAGAGCATGTTTTCTAAAGTAGAGATCATTCAAAACCATTTTCAGGATGTAAGTCAATCATTGGAGAACATTGTTTTCAAAGAAAAAGAAACTACAGCAGCCTAGGCCACTTTCCAAAAGGCAGTCGTATTTTCGGCTAAAGAGGAGGTACCAGTAACTCCTAAATTAACCTTCGTTGAACAAATTAGAGGTGATGTCATGCTGAAGGTATGGGAGGCCAATATATCTGAAAGTAGGAAAATGGCCAAAGAGATAAAGGAAGAATGTGAAGAGACTTCCGATTTGTTAGATAAAAAATTGCTAGACATTGGAAAGAGCGACTGCACTAGACTATTTGGACAGATCAATGTTATAAGACATCAACTGAACCTAAAAGAAAGCTTACATGAAGCTCAAGTTGAAATTTCACAGCTAATATAGGTAGATGTTGCACAAATGGATAGATGGTTGGTGAAGCCAAACTTATAGTTACAATCAGTAAAATTTGAGGATAAAAGGATCGAGGACAGGTTGTTGAAAATTCAGAAGACGTTGTATATGTTTGAAGCGAAAGATGCGTCGAAGCCTTCGAAAAGATTAGCATAGTTTATAAGGAGGTGTGTCGAGTGTTTTGAGCCAAGCGAAGCAAGTACTTCAAAGAAATGATGAAACGATACATGTTGTCTGTTATACCGGTGTATGTAAGAAGATAGGAAAGAAACCAGTGGAACGGTTCAAGTCTTTATTTTTGTAACCGTTAAATATCTAGGAATAAGGAGAGTTCCAACCRTCTAGGGTTGAGAACCTTTGTATAAATATAATTTCAAAATACTTAGAGCARGATTTTTCTTTGGCCGATTGTAGCAAAGAAATTTTTTCCTTTGCAAGAATTAATACAAATGCAAATCGAAGATTCCATATTCCACCAAGCCTGAGTTATGTGTTCCTCTATTACTTCATATTCAACATCATTTCTTATATATCTTTGATGAATGTTTAACTAAAACTGAGTACAACATCTACTGTGGTTATTTGTTATTTTAGTCATCTGATTATCTACAGATTTTCCTTTGTGTTTGCTATTAGCATATACAAGACCTGTGAATACTTAGATTACCATGTCTTATGCTTCATTAAAGTTTTCTTGTCTATTTTCTTCTTCTGTCACAAAGTGAGATTCATCCCTAGTTGATGCCTCACATTGTTCAACGGCTTTATGTTTTCTTTCATTTCATGCATTATTTTCAATTTAACTTAGATACGGGAAACAACCTTTAAAATTGTTATACTATTAATTCAAGTTGGGAATTTTTCTCATTATAATCTAAAATAGAAACAACAAATCTAAAATCAACAGATCTTTAAAACTTCCTTTCCTCCATGACTGTACATGTTGCAAGACAGTCTAATATAGCACCCGGCCTCACAGATCAAACTAGCATCGTGTTAACCTTGTTTAATACTATCCTAGAGACAACCACCACCCGGGTTGAACTTGAACGTTCATGGGCAGGCATTGAATAGGACATAAGCATCCGGGAACAATTGGAAGCTAGACAAAGACAACTCAGAAATCAACCATAGCTTCTTTCCTAAAGAACTGTTTTTCTCTTTATATTTTTTAAACCCTCTTTACTTTTTCGGATGCCTAGACTTTATACTTTAAAGCTTTAAGTATAAACTCTGGAACAACATCTTTTTGGCACTCTTGCCAGGGAACGAAGAAGTGAAGTTATTTTCCCTAGGAAGAACGACATTGATAGTTTCTTTCTTTGATAGTGAACAAAGATTGAATACTTTATAAGGATTTTTTATCTTTCAATTGGCGACTCCACGATTAATAAATTGGCTTTTAACTAAAAGAATACCAGAAACAATCCAGACAACAAGTAGACTTCACATGTATCCGACCTAGAAAAAATCTTGAAATCAAGAAGATACCTTAAACAAACTGCTTCATCGACAAGTAAGATTTATCAACCTAAATTCACACAATTGAATACTAAGGATCTACTTGAAAGGTCAAATGCCCCTCTTCTTTGCGGAGAACCATTCATCGATAGAATTGAAATCCTAGAGCGTTGGTTGGTCTTACCCTAATTTAAAGTTGAGACTTTTTCAACTGTTTCTTTTACCAATAAAGGTAAAAGATCTATTTCACTTCCTGTCTCGATCGACACTTCTTCACTTCCCAAAGTTCAATTTCCAATCTCTTAGAACTCCAAAGAATATATTGTTTACCTTGACTCGACTCTTGTTGGTTCTCTCGTATATACGCCCTGTTAGTCCGAAGAAAATAGTCCCCATTTTCCAAGTCCCTCTTTTTCAAGCTTTCTCTCTCTTGATGATCAGTTTCTCAAAACCAGCTCGCCCTTTCCAAACACAACTGAAAGGTTATCACACCGCCTTAAAAGTCCCCTTTATAATCTCCAAGTTTCACCTCCTAAATTTTCAATGGTTGCGGACGGAGTAGGTGGTGTCGGAGGTGTAGGAGGAGGAGGAGATGGACATCGAACACCTCCCCCTCCTAGAAATTTTGCTAAGGTACCCGCTAGATATGCCCCTCTAGTACTCCCAGTTCCCCTCCATGACCTACTTGAAAATTATATGAAAAATATGTTGAAATTCACTGGGGAGGGAGACTTGACTACTGTCGAACATATCAATTTCTTTGATCAATTTGCTGACATCCTTGGTTTTGAACACAGGGATGTTTATTCGAGACTCCTAGTTCAAACCTTCGAAGGACAGGTGAGAACCTGGTTCCGAGGTCTAGCAGCAAGATCGATAGGGTCATACGATGAGTTGGAAAATGCTTTTATCAGACAATGGGGAGAAAGGAAAGACCAGCTCTACTATCTAATTGAGTTTGGGGCTCTGAGAAAGAAAAATTATGAATCAGTTCTCGAGTTTACCCAAAGGTTTAATAAATTGTATAATAAAATTCTAGCTGAGGTTAAACCTTCCCAACCTACAATGAAGGTAATTTTTGTTGTGCCTTTCTATACTGATTCGCTCTGTTATTGAGGGAAAGGAAATCAGTGGACCTCACCAAGATGCAGGTTGATGCCTTAGAAATCAAGTCAAATATGATGGCATCAGATAAGTTAAAAACAAAATTTGAAACGGGAAATAGGGAAACCAGACGGTACAGAGACCAAGTGGGACCCTCTGGATCAAGTAGGTCTTCTGAAGACAAGATGGATGACATGGCGAGAATAATTAAAGAATTGTCGAATAAGATCTCAAGAATGGAATTGGATCAATCAAAGAATGATCATTTCCCTAGAAAGGATTTCAGAAGGAATCCTAACCCTCAAACACAACAAATACAGATTAAGAGTGAGGACCAAAAGATTCAAGCCCCCTTCAAAAATGAAAATTTTATAGGAGGAGAAGACATGAAAGAGTTTGAGGAGTTAGAAGAAAACATAAATAATCTTGGCGATGACTATCAACAACCTTATTTAACAAGACAAGATTACGAAAAATACTTAAAAACATAGTACATATTTGAAAATAACAAGAACAACGATATTACAAAATATTCAACCTATCAAGGAATCGTAGATGATATAATGCTTGAATTACACTAGAAGTATAATCTAAGACCTAGAAAAAGGAATATGATAACCACCCCAGTAAAGAAAATCCTACCAAGGGGGGAAACATACGAGGCAACTTGAAAAGCTATTGAAAAGGAGACTATTAAAATCAAGACCACTGACACACAGTCTATCAAGACAAAGACAACAGAAATAACAACCACCAACACAAGGAAAGTGGAGATTCCTGTGGCTGAAACAAAAACCTCACAAAAGAGAAAAGCTGAAAAGAAGGGGATAGAATCTCAAACCACAGAATTTGATAAAACGACAGGAAATTTTAGTCTTGAAAATGAGATTGATAAAATAAAAATCCTTATACCTTTGTTCGAACTAGCAAAAAACCCTACATATAGGAAACAAATTGCTAAATTGATAGATTTTTCAAATACCGAAAGTCAGGCTGATGTTATAAACTTGGAAGACAATAAACTGAATATAATCTTTGGTCCACACTTTGAAGGTGCAAGAGATACCATCGCTCCTTTTTATATTACGTTAATTGTACATGATAGTATGCTTCACAATTGTATGTTGGATTCGGGAGCCTCTCATAACGTAATGCCCAAAGGTATTATGGATAGGCTAGGTCTCGAAATCACTCGACTATATGGAGACTTATATTCATTCGATTCGAGAAAAGTAAAATGTGTGGGTATGATAAAGGATTTAGTCGTTAATCTTGCTCAGGCTCCTATGAAAAGCGTTCTTATGGATATAGTTGTTGTTGATATACCCCCAAAATATGGCATGTTGTTATCCAGGTCTTGGGGCACTAAGCTTGAAGGATCTCTCCAATTGGATATGACATATGCCACAATACCAATCTTCGGAGGACAATTCACACGTTTATACAGAGAAACGAGGTTGGCATTTACGGTAAGTGATCTGTTAAAACCATAGAACTACCTTGTTTATATTGCTGATAAGGATTTAGGGAATTGTATTCTATCTATTGATGATGATATTGATGTATGTATAGAAGAAAGTTGTACATAAAAAGAAGAAAAATTAAATAAAGATGTATATAGTTCCGATGTTTGGAAAATGTATTTTGATGGTGCTTCATCCTATGAAGAAGTAGGATCTTGAGTGTTGTTTGTGGCACTCGATGACGAGTTCATTATACATTTTTCTTATAGTTTCTAGTGGGATGTAGATTATACTAACAACGTATGTGAATATGAGGCTTTAGTCCTAGGATTAGACGTTGGCAGAAAATTAAAAATTTAGAACTTAGAAGTCTATGGTGATGCTGAACTGATCATAAAATAAGTTAATCATCAATACCAGGCTAAGCCCCCAAGGTTGAGATCTTATAGAAACTATTCTTGGGATTTAATTGAGAACTTTGTCTCATCGGTTAGTGTTCATTTCATTCTTAGGACTGAAAATCAACAAGCAGATTCATTGGCTAAAGCGGCCTCAACCTTTACACCTCCAACAATTTTTAAACTTAAATACCATATAGAGATGAGGCACATACCTTCCATACCGAATAACATATAACATTGGCAGGTTTTTGAGGATGATGAACGGATCGAGAATTTTTTAGAGATGGTAGATGATTTTGCCGAAACACATGTCGACCAGGAAAACCAGAATGATCCCGCTTGGATCATGCAGGAAGGGGAAGGTCCCCAAGAGTTTCAAGACAAGATTTCTAATCATCATATGCTTATTTTGAAAAATATTCAGATCCCCAAAGGCATGATCCCCTTAGAGAGGTTATTTAATCATGACGACATCCCTGTGAAATCCACTTTACAGCCTCAACCAGAAGATGTTGAAGATTGTGATATAGGTACTAACGAAGATCCTAGATTGGTAAAATTATCTAAGTATCTTTCTCCTAAAATTAAAAGTAAGTATGTCGAGTTTCTTAAACAATATAAAGACATTTTTGCTTGGTCCTGTGATGAATTGAGAACTTATGACACTACTATAATGGAACACAAAATTCCTCTGAAACAAGGTGTCAAACCTTTTAGGCAAAAACTCAGATAGATTAATCCTATATTACTGCCTATAATTGAGAAAGAAGTGAAGAAACTTCTAAATGTTAAAATCATTGTCCCACTAAGATACTCCGAGTGGATTGCTAATTTAGTCCCAGTAAGAAAGAAAAATGGTGAAATTAGACTGTGTGTGGATTTTAGGAATCTAAACATATCATCACTCAAAGACAACTACCCACTACCTAAAATGGATCACGTTTTAGAGAAAGTAGTGGGAGCCAACATGATGTCTATGATCGATGGCTTTTCAGGTTACAATCAAATTGCAGTCCATCAAGATGATAAAGAAAAAACTGCGTTCACTACCCCTTGGGGTACTTTCATGTATGACAAAATGCCTTTCGGTTTAATGAATGCAGGAGGAACTTTCCAACGAGCTATGGAAATCGCCTTCGTCGGTGAAAGAGATAAGTTTGTTGTTATTTACCTTGATGATCTAACCGTTTTCTCTAAATTTGATGCAGAACATCTAATACACCTCAAACAAACTTTCGAAAAATGTCGCAAATTTGGTTTGTCTCTGAATCCCAAGAAATCACATTTTGCAATGCAAGAAGGCAAACTCTTGGGCCATGTAGTGTCTAGAGATGGAACTAAAATCGACCCGAAAAGGATCGAAGCAATAAACACTATTAATATTCCCAGGAATAGGAAAGAAATTCAATCATTTTTAGGGAAAATAATTTTTTTGAGAAGATTCATTCCAAATTTTGATGAAATTGTAAAGTTGATTATAGATATGCTTAAAAAGGAAGCGAGGTAAAGTGGACAAACAAGGCTAAGGCGAGTCCTGATTATGTGAAAGAGTTTTTATTTTTTCATTTGCTTCTGAGCATACTATTGCAGTTGTATTGTTACGAAAAAATGATGAGGGTTTTGAGCAGCCCATTGCATTTTTTAGTAAAAGTCTCAGAGATGTTGAGCTAAAATACGACATATTGGAAAAACAATCTTACGCGATGGTGAAAGCTCTCAAAGCTTTCAGAACTTACATACTGCATTCAAAGATCATTGTTTATGTACCTACCATTTTTGTTAAAGATATATTGGTTCAACCTGATAGTGATGGAAGGAGAGGCAGATGGTTAGCCAAAATTCAGGAGTTCGACCTGGAAGTTAAACCAACTAAACTTATTAAAGGTTAGGGTTTGGATAAATTGTTAGCTGAATCAAACTTGAAAGCACTCATAATAAATCACCTGCAAGAGAACGAAGGATTCTTAGAGATAGATGAACTTGATGTCACTGTTCCCACAACATAAATTTTACCAAAATTCTCTTCTTCAGTTTGGTACCATGATATTGTTTCTTATTTACTGACCCTTCAGTGTCCCAGTGAACTAACACCATCTAAAGCTAGGACATTGAAGTTACTGTAAATTTGTTAGACCCCAACCTAGTTTCAGTCTTGCTGATTTTTTAGCCAATGTTTAATGCCCAAACCCAGTTTTATATCAGTAAATAAAACTTAGCAGAAAATTAATTTCAGAACTGAAACATGAGGATTTTGAACATCGTTTATAACGCATAAATAAAATATCAGCAGCATATAAAACTCAAAAAATTAATGACAGATATTTTTGGTCTAACATCAACCCTAAAAAAACCCACAAGGGGGAAACCAGTGAGAGAGGGAGATTTTATTATTTCTGAGGTCTGAGGAAATGTCTTTTACAACAGTCAATAATATCATAAATTTAATACAGACTTATCTCGAAAACCGTGCCAAGATTTGTCTTCAAAAATGTTGAGCTAAACTCCACGAAATTCCCAACAGAATTTCATGTAGCAATGTATAGGTCATCTCTTCAATTTCTGAACCCTTTTTTATTGTACGGCCACCTCAAAAATTGTGCCAAACAGCAGCAGCAATTTTCTGGGCAATAAATGCATGTATGGTTTCCTTGGGAACTGTGCCAAAACTTAGAAAATATACACAACAAACTGCCTCAAAAACTGTGCAGCAAAAACAACAATACAGACTGATAAAATCTGTACGGTACATCCTGTCTCCTTTGTTGTACGATGTCCCTCGATTTCTGTGCAATTTATGACTATACGACCTGCTCAAAATCTATATAGTACGACCTTCATTTAATATTGTACCTTGCCTCAATTTATGTACCAACTTTAAAGCTGTACGACCCCCCTAATTCGTACAGTATGACCCTCTATTAATGATTGTACTCTATCCTCGAAATTCATGCCAAAGTTTGCCTCTTGTTGTCTTGGAATGCATGCCCTAGCTCAGATAGTGGCCTCCTTCTTCAGCTCGCCCTCTTCTCTTCTATTTTTCTCTCTCAACAAAAGTGAATCAACAGCCCAAGAATGGGTGCGCCCTCCAACCCTATTCGACCTCATGAGGTAGGTGAGGGGTCTCTTAATCCAACGATTAAGATTGGATTAGATGAGTGGTTGAGATTTGGTGTCTCTTCACTCACTCTCACTAAAGTCATAAAGTCACCTTTTAATTTGCATCCCAATCCAAAATAGCACCCTGAAGTGGTTTTCCTATCACTGACACATCCTGCCCAATCCGAGTCTATATAACCAACCAAACGAACTCCATCTCCTCTCTGATAGTCCAAACCATAATCTATCGTACCACAAAGATACCTGAGCACATGTTTTGCTGCCACCCAGTGCACTCTCCTAG
>JZKD02S1662490.1:229449-252027 GCA_000966675.3 Picea glauca
TCCTCCTCAATTAGACCATTCAGAAATGCGGTCTTCACATCCATCTGGTGGATCTTCCAACCCATCTTTGTTGCAATGGAGATCATTGCCCTGTTCGAAGTGTATCTAGCAACTGACGCAAAGGTCTCATCATAGTCGACTCCCTCAACTTGTGAAAACCCCTGAGCCACAAAGTGAGCTTTGTACTTCTCAATGCTGCCATCTACAACATGCTTTAGTTTATAGAGCCACCTAGAAGTCACCACTGACTTCCCCTTAGGTCTAGGAACAACTTCCCAGACATCGTTCTTCATGATGGAATTGTAGTCTTCCATCATGGCATCTCTCCATACCTGTCTATCAATGGCCTCCTCAAAAGTGGAAGGCTCAGACTCCCGAATACTGCTCACCATCGCGATGTAGCTGCAAAACCTCTTGGGAGGATTACTCTCCCTCACTGCATGTCTGGGATTCCCCACTGAACCCTGTGTCTCCCTCAAGGTGTCCTGAAGCCGCTTGGGCTTCCTCCTCTCTGAAGTAGTGTCCGGTGGAGGGGACTCTCCCTGCTCAACCCCATCTCCTGAAGACAATGATCTTGAAGTAGACTCTGAAGTACTTGATCCTGTAACCAGTGGACCAGTAGCCTGCAAACCTGAAACCTATGGCCATGTCACCTGTGAACCTGTCGTCCCCAAAACTGGTGGCCCTGAACTCTATGTCATTGTAGTCTGTTTTGGACTCACCTGAATCTGTGGTGAAGACTTCTCACCCTTCTCTGTCCCTCTAGACTTCCTAAAGGCTATGTCCTCCTCAAATCTAACATCCCTCCTCAAGACAGTCTTCCTCAAGGAAGGAAGGTATATACAGAAAACCTTTGAAGTCTCACTGTACCCAACAAATATCCCTCTCTCTGTTGTGGGTTCCAGCTTTTTCCTCTTCTCAGAAGGGACATATGAAAATGTGATGCACCAAAAAATATGAAGGTGCCCCACCTCAGGCTTCTTCCCATAGAAAGCCTCCTCATGAGTCATACTCCTCACAACCTTGTCAGGACTCATGTTTTGCAGATAAACTGCAGTGTAGCATGCCTCAACCCATAGAAATAGTGGCAACCCCTGATCATGTAACATTGCTCTCACATCCCCAACAATGGCCCTGTTCTTCCTCTCTACAACCCCATTCTTCAGAGGGTTGTAAGGAACAATCAACTCCCTCCTGATGCCCTCTACTGGACAGAAGTCCATGAACTCCTTGGAGGTATACTCACCCCCATTTTTCAATCTCAAGACTCTGATTTTCTTCCCTGTCTGGTTCTCCACGAGAGATTTTAACTCTTGGAACCAACAGAAGACCTGTCCTTTGGTCTTCATGAAGAAAATCCTGGACTTCTGAGAGAAGTCATCAATGAATACAACATAGTATAGGGAACCGGTTAACGATGCCGAAGACATCGGGCCACATACATCTGAATGTATAAGATCAAGTATCCCTATTTCTCTATTATCACTGCTCAAAAAAGCAGTCTTGGTGTACTTTCCCAAAGTACACCCCTTGCACAACTCATGGTGCTCTGAACTGAAATCTGGAACTCTTGTCACCATCTCCCTCAGAACTCTCAAAGCCCCATAGTGAAAATGTGCCATCCTCCTATGCCATAGCTCACATAGGTCACTGTTGCTATTGGTAGTATGAATCAATGCTCTCATTGGCTGGAACAAGAACTTGTACAACCTCTCATGTCTAGTACCAATCACTTTGGCCGAAGTGATGCTAGACCTCCTGGGGAAAAGAAGCACCTGCCCATCATGGAACATGACCTCATAGCCCTTCTCCTCAATAGTAGAAACTGACACTAAGTTCTTCTTCAAGCCCGGAACATATAGAACCTCTGCCAAAGTCAAGGGAGGCAAAGAATCCCTCTGAAATGATACAGTCCCACTACCAACCACCTTGACCTCCCGGTCATCTCCAAGAACTACCTCAACATTTCCCATCTCTGAGGGGTCTGTCAAGTGCTCACGAACCCTTGTCATATGGAGTGAGTTACCACTGTCAATATACCAAGTATCTGTATGAGTGGTCCTCATGGATAGACACACAATCAAGGAAAATTCCTTGTCAAACTTGGTGGAAAACTCTTCCACCTTTGCTGAAGTTGTTGTTTGTTTCTTCTTCTTTTTTGGACACTGACCTGCATAGTGCCCAAACTTATGGCATGCAAAGCACTTGACTTTTCTCATGTCTTTCTTCCCTTCACCCTGGGGCTTGTGTCCTCCCTTTGGACCCTTTTTGAACTTTTTCTTACTAGTGGTAGCAAGAGCCACATTCTCCTCCTCCTGACCTGTAGATGAACTGCCATGTACATAACCTCTTCGGGTCTCGTCCTAAACAAAGTCATCCCAAAGACGTTCCCAACCAGGAAGCTTCTCCCTAGCAATAATGCCCTCCACAAAAACAACCCATTGTTTGTGTTAGCACTCTGTAATTTGCCCAAGGCTGAAAGGAAATCGCAGAGGCAACATCAGAACCGCTTCAAGTCTTGGATCTAACCCTCCAAGACTCAGAGAGGGATCTCTCTGTGTAATATAGCTTTGTTTGCAGAAATATTAGGCTAGTTATGAAGAACGGGGGTTTTGTTGTAAAGGGTTTTTAAATTGGTTGAGACAGTTTACACATCCATTGGGCTATGGGGTCTGCAATTAATTAGGCATGAAATACAGCCATAAACGAGGTAGGATGACTTCCACAGGGCGAGGTAATACACTCACTGGATCTTTTGCAGCTTAAATGATGGATGGAAGAACAGATGGGGAAAATAACTTCAACTAACAAGCACTTAAGAATCTCTTAATTGAAGATATTTAGAAGATAAACACTTAAATCTCTAGAATCGGAAACAGGGTATCAGAGATAAATCCTGAGACATAACGCTATTCATAAAGATTAGATTTAGAAAACAAAGTGGTTACAGAGCAAAAAAACATTTAACTGAGAAGATCACATCACCAGTAAACATACGCAAGAATCCTGTAAGGTGCCTTCCTTTCATTAATGGCAGATCTATTAAAAAATTACAGCTTGATAGCCACAGGGCGTGAAGATCAAACCCTTTTACATTAAAATCATCTCTATAAATAAGATATATCGTCCCCATCAAGTTTCGCCAGTCTTTTTAACTGCCCCAGCCAAGAATAGCCACCACTCCCACGAAATTCGGAGCTTTCTGCCATGAAAAATGGACCGTTTTTCTGCGAAACAGGGGTCCGTTCAGACGTGATTATTTCTTTAATGACGAAACCTGGGCGAAAACTGAAAGAGGTTATTGTATATGGGCATGTGCTGGACAAAAACCTCTTTCGGTTTCACAAAATTCATCCCCAGCTGGCCGTGACAGCTCCTGCAAGATCGGGACTGAAACGGAGAATTTAAAATTTGGAAAAATATCCCTCGAAGATGTCTTCGACTCTCCCGCCTCGTAGCTCCGATGAAAAAACTGAAAAAGGGTTTTGTTCCTCAGCCCGTGCTAACCAAAAACCTCTCTCGGATTTTTAAAATCCACCTCCGTTTGCCCAAAAACTCCTCCGGAAGAAGACATGGTAACTCAGGCAAATATGGCAAAAATTTGGGGAAAGTGATTTTTTGGCAGGAAAACGGAATTTCGGACCCCACCCCCCTCGTTAAACGTAGAATGCTCGGGGGGGTCCGGAATTGAACCTGGGTCGTGGATCTCGGTGCACAAAACTGGGCCGTTTAGATTTGTATGAGTTTTAATTTAAATTCCGGACCCCCCCTTCGTTAAATTCCGGAAGGTGGGGAGGGCTCCAGAATTATTTGTGCGCGTTGATTAATCTCGTGGTAAGTGGATAGGGGGGTACGGGGTATGAAATATGTGGGAGTTTTAGGGGGCGGGAGTATGGAGGGAGTTAGTGGATGGTGAGGTGGGGTGACGTAGGGGGAGTGGGTAGTGGAGGTAGGTGGGTATGACGTAGGGAGGGTGATTTGTGGAGGTAAGTGGAAGGGGGATGGGGAGGGACGTGAGGTAAGTGGGAAAGGGTAGAAAGACTTAGGATTAATTACTTTTGTTTTATTTTAATTTTTAATTGTTTTTTAATATTTTATTATATTTTATTTTTTGTCTTTTTTGTGTTTTGTATTACGTTTTGTTATTTGTTTTTGTTAAGTATTTTCTTTTTATTTAATATGTTTATTTATATTATGTTTTTTAAATATTTTTTATTTTTAATATGTTTTTTATTTTTAATATATTTTATTGTTTTTTGTATTTTTTAATGTTTTGTTTTATTAAATAGTTTTATTAAATTAACCTAACCTAGTTACCAATTAATCACTAACCTAGATTACTAACTTAATTAATAACTAATTAATTAAAAATTAATCAATTATTAAATAGTCATTTATTAATCAATTTTAACCTAGACCAACCTTATTGTTAATTCTTTTGTTCATCCTAAGTCCATTTATGCAGGGATGGAAGGCGGGATAATGGAGGCTGACAAAGGACAAGGGGGAGAGGGTGCAGTGTGTACGAAGGATGCAGCAGGGTGATAAGGGATTGAGCGACAAGAATGGAGGGAGGAAAACGGAATCACCTGAGCCATGCTTCGTCACCGGGAGAGATGCCAAATCAACAGTCGAAGAATCGACTCGCCTATAATTATAGGACCCTAACAGTTTGGAAACTCCATTCAATGTTGTTCTCACAAGATCACTGTCAACTATGGCTTCCCCCACAGCTCCAAGCTCATCTCTCACATGTGTCAATCTAGTAAGGCATGTGACCACATTTTCAGCCTTGGTCATTTTTATGCTATTTAGTTTTTCCCTGAAAACCATTTTCTGGCTCTCATTTGTACTCTGGTACAATTTAGTTAAAGACTCCCACATGTCATAGGCATGTGTCTTCCCTGTCAAGTGAGGAATCAAATGATCCTTGATGGCATCAAGAATAAACCTCTTATCCTTGATACTCTTCTTAGTGTAAGCTACAAGAAGAGTAGCATCAGTAGGTACCACAACAGGATGAGTAGTGGTATTTTCCACAATGTCCCACAACTCATTTTCTTGCAAGAGAAAGATCATCCTCTCCTTCCAAACACCAAAATTTGTTGACCCATCAAGTCTGTCCTCAACTCTCAAACCTGTAGCCAATTACCCTTTTCTGCTGAAAATAATAACTTTAAAAATCTGCCCTGTGAAGTGACTGCTGTCCCAACTTTCTAACTGCTGAAATTTCTGCTTCCTTTCAACTCAGCTCTAATACCATGTAAATTTTTAAGACCCCAACCCAGTTTCAATCTCGCTGATTTTTTAGCCAATGTTTAATGCCCAAACCTAGTTTTATATCAACAAATACAACTTAGCATAAAATTAATTTCAGAACTGAAACATGAGTATTCTGAACATCGTTTATAACGCAGAAATAAAATATCAGCAGCATATAAAACTTAGAAAATTAATGAAACATGTATTTTCGGTCTAACATCGACCCTGGAAAAACCCACAAGGGGAAACCCAGTGAGAGAGGGAGATTTTATTATTTCTGAGGTCTGAGGAAATGTCTTTTACAGCAGTCAATAATATCATAAATTTAATACAGACTTATCTCAAAAACCGTGCCAAGCTTTATCTTCAAAAATGTTGAGCTAAACTCCACGAAATTTCCAACAGAATTTCCTGTAGCAATGTACAGGTCAGCTCTTCAATTTCTGAACCCTCTTTGACTGTACAACCACCTCAAAAATTGTGTCAAACATCAGCAACAATTTTCTAGGCAATAAATGCATGTATGATCGCCTTGGGAACTATGCCAAAACTTAGAAAATATACACAACAAACTGCCTCGAAAACTGTGCAGCAAAAATAGCAGTATGGACTGATAAAATCTGTACGATATGGCATGTCTCCTTTGTTGTACGATGTCCTTCGATTTATGTGCAATTTATGACTGTATGACCTGCTCAAAATTCGTACAGTACAACCTTCATTTAATGTTGTACCTTGCCTTGATTTCTGTGCCGACTTTAAAGCTGTACGACCCTCCTAATTTGTACAGTACGACCCTCTATTAATGATTGTACTCTCTCCTTGAAATGCATGCCAAAGTTTTCCTCTTGCTATCTTGGAATGCATGCCCAAGCTCATATAGTGGCCTCCTTCTTCAGCTCACCCTCTTCTCTTCTTTCTTTCTCTCTCAACAAAAGTGAATCAACAACCCAAGAATGGGTGCACCCTCCAACCCTAATCGACCTCATGAGGTAGGTGAGGGGTCTCTTAATCCAACGATTGAGATTGGATTAGATGAGTGGATGAGATTTGTTGTCTCTTCACTCACCCTCACTAAAGTCATAAAGTCACCTTTTAATTTGCATCTCACAAATTAAATGACTAGGGACCACATTAGTCACTTTCTCACCCCTTAGGCACCTAGGGATGAGAAACACTTACCTAGGTACTTTATTTAATTAAAAATTTAACAGTTACATGCTGTAAAATATTGTATTATAGATGGTAAATTGTATTGGAAGGATCCCCTTGGTTTCTTGCTGAGCCGCCTAGTTGAATCCGAAACAGAAAAGGTTATAGATGAATTCCATGAAGGAGTGTGTGGAGGGCACCATGCTTGGAGAGAAACAACTTATAAGATTCTAAGAGCTGGATATTACTAGCCGAAATTATTCACTGATGTAAACACTAAGGTCCGAACTTGTAATCCTTGTCAGTTGTCTACAGGCAAGCAGAAAGTCTCAGCATTACCTTTAGTGCCAGTTAAAACTAAAGCTCCATTTCAACAATGGGGTTTTGATTTTATTAGAGAAATCCATCCACACTCGAGTGCTCAACACAAATGGATTCTGGCAGTAACAAACTATTTCACTAAATGGGTGGATCTATTCCTACGCGAAATGCCACTGACGCAGTAGTGATTAGCTTTCTGGAGGAGAATATCCTATCACGATTTGGATGTCCCCAAAAAATAGTGACTGATAATGCTCAGGCCTTCAAGTTCATGGCCATGATAAGATTTTGCCAAAAATATAATATTGTGCTAGGATACTCCATGACCTACTATCCGCAGGGTAATGGATTAGTTGAGTCATCTAACAAAAGCCCGATCACTATAATCAAGAAGGTACTGACCGAAAATAAGAAAGCATGGCATGTGCATTTGAAGTATGCCCTATGGGCTAACAAGATAGGCACAAAACGGTCAATCGAAATGTCTCCATTTCAGATGGTATATGGTACCGACGTTATTTTACCAATAAATCTAGCGCTACTAGCAATGAAAATCTGGAAAGACTCACAAGAAGAACCAAATGACAATACTAGGAGGATAAATCAGCTGATTGAAGTTCAGCAAAAGAGGGCAGAAGTAAGCCCCCGGGGGCAGCTCAATTGGCAAGTGTCGTGATATAGCGTGTTATGTACGATGAGGTTCCAAGTTCAAATCCCCCCGACTTACCTGTGCCTGCGGAAGGGGCATACGTATGGCACCTGGAGGTTATAGTGGTAGCGGTTGGAATCGACCCCGTGTCACGCGAGTACGAGACCGGGCCAATTACCGATTCCGCCAGCATTAAAAAAAAAAAAAAAAAGTGGGCAGAAGTAGATGAAAAGATACAGAAGTATCAAGATAATATGAAAGCCTTATTTGACCGAAAAGTAAAGATAGGGAATTTCTCCCTACTGATTTGGTTCTAAAATGGGAAGCCAAAAAAGAGGATGTTGGGAAACATGGTAAGTTTGATCAGATCCGGTGCAGACCATTCAAAATTGCAGCCTCCGAGGGAAAGAATGCATTTTTACTGGAAAACCTCGACGGAAAGATTCTTACTACCCCTGTTAACGGACGATACCTTAAGCTCTTGATGCAGTAATATGTTTCTGAACTCTGATTGTACATACCGGTTTGTTTTCATATTTTGTTCATTGTTACCTTTCTTTCGGTAAGTCTTTATTTTTACTATAAATATAAAAGTTTTTTTTTAAAACAAAAATAATATATACAAAATAGGTAAAAAACTGCAATAGAAGGTTTATAATCTACTAGAATTCCTGACAGCTATCATGATTATCTTACTGCAGGAGACTTGCTGATAAGCCAAGAGACTAGAAATATCAAAAGGTGACATACATGAATACTCACGTTAAATGTCTCTCAAAAAAAGGTAATAAACTAACTGTCTATTCAACTAGAAGAATAAACAATTACCAATGTATGATTTTTTGTCTTAAAAGCTCAAGTTAAAATGTCCTAGAAGATGTTAATGTAAGACAGTAATTTCAGGGTTGCTAATGTCATCACTAAATTTTTAATCTGAAAAATAAAAATAAAAAACAACTTTTTAAATTTTTAAATTTTTTCTCTACTTAAAAAAATAAATAAATAACTATATGAAAAATAAGCAATAAAATAATTTGAGGAAAAGTTTCAAAGGTTGAGTGAGAAGCTAGTAAAGAGTGATTGTATCTATCACCGAATATCTGAAGCCTCTTGTTTTTTCCCCTATTTACTTTCCATCTTTTTCTTCACCTAATCCTTGATGTCTTCACATAATTCTCATAGAGGAGAAAGGTCTCACCTAAACTTTGGAAACTCATAAACTAACTTTCAAAACGAGAATAGGCAGAGATCTAATAGTTCCTTTGAATTTAGATGAACCAGAAGTATGTCTAGGATAATCCTAATTCTCTTAATCATTCTAAAAGGATAAAAATGATTGGTTTTTGCTCAAGGAAAGAAAAATATAATAAGAACTCCCCTTGAAATCTTCCTGAAGGCAAAGATGTTTGAAGGTCAGGAGAGGATTAGTCCAGAGAAAAATTAAAGTGAGTTGACAGACTTCTGTTGTTAAAATGTAAACAAATGTTTTCCTGAGTATATTACATACCGATTGATTGCCCCCACTTCATATTTTGAAACAAGACAGATGGTGAAAGGAAATTCATTAAATGATTGCCCCCATCTAGTCCAAGAGAGATGATGAAAGGAAATCCATTATATGATTGCCCTCATCTCAGCATTTAAATGCTAAAAATAACTAATTGAAGTGGTGAAAGGAAATTCAATATGGAAAATATGATAACTTCACCGGGTTACTAAACAGGCTCGCTGGCAGTGAAGCAATGTCTACATATGTGATAGGCTATCATACATGAATTATAAGATGCTCTGGTAACTATTTCTCTTTTCGACTAGATATACATTCTAACCTTATGGGATTCCCTAACTGAAAGTATTGAAAATACTTCCCCTTGATGTGAACAAAATCAAATAAAACTTGGTAGAATGATTAAGGTTGTTTTGATTACTTTATACAAATCTGAGGTCAGTTTTAGGAAAGGAAAACTATTATAAACCTAACTCGAAATCACTGAATGTCATATTTTTGAGAGTTTTCAAAGTTGAAGATGAAATCTTGAAGTCTTGTTTTGTACTTTCTCCAAAATGTGTTTCACAAAACTGCAAATAATGACTCCATTTACCCAATTAAAGGCACTCGGTCTGCATGTTCTTCTCGTCCCGCAAGGAGACGAGATCCCTAGATGGAGCCTATGTTGAAACATGCATATTTTTCTAAACTTGAGACTAAAGAGAAGTTTCTTTTATCTAAAATTTTATTATGGAGCCACCTTTTTATCAACAAATCAATTTTAATGAAGACTTACTTTGAAATTTTGGGAGTCGACATTTCACGAAATACAAAGGGTCAAGATTGAGCCCCCTCAAAGCCCCAATTCCTGGATTCACGAAACTGTCAAAATCTAAGACACATTTATTAAAATTTAAGAAGGTTTAATGTTAATACTCCTCATCGCGATTTCGTGATTCGAGAGTTTACACACATTGCAAACGTCAAAGTCACGATACCCGAAACCCCGAAAGCTTATGGTCTAATCGCATCTTATTTTGAGTTAAAACATGCTTAGCAGTTAATAAATCCCATCGCAATTTAGCAATTCGAGATTTCTTACATTGAATGCTATCGAATTCCCGATACGTAAATTCACGAAAGCTTAATTTAAAGGAATTAAATCAAGTTAATAAGAATGATTAAGAACGTTAAATGGTAATTCAAAGCTTATCGTAATTTCGTTTTCGGAAATCTCACCTCAAACAACAACTCAGAATCCCGGTGTGTAAGTCATGAAATCCCATTTAAAACGCGATTAATTAAAAGTTTAAACATACTTAATATATCATTAACTAGTCGCATTTCTGGGAACCGGAGAATTATTATTCATCACAACCAAAAAATCCTCAAGCATGAGGTCCCAAAAAGTATTAAACGCTTAAACGTGATTATTTTAACATTTAAACAAAAAATTAATGATGTAAATTGGTTTTTCACACTCTCACATTTCAGGATTCTTCAATGATTTTTCATCCAAACTCCCGGTATTAAATTGCCGACATTTGGCAGCATTTATTATAGATTAATGAAATATCTCATAGTGTAAGACACGTATCTCCAGACCTACTCTCCAAATTAAGGCAAATGAATTTATCGACCGTAGAAAGCACAGTCTAATTAAGGCAGGCTAAAGGCGAATAAAGGTTTCCAAATTCAAATTTCTTTCTCACTTTCAGCAAATTAGCAAGTATATCTAAGAAAGATTACGCCTTCATTTATGTAACAACTACTCGTTCTTTATCACAGGTATCATGGCACCCAAGAAAACACAAAAAAAAGAGTGATGACGTCGATGAAAGCTCAAATCCGAACTTGGATGTTCTATCTGATACAACACCACATGTTGTAGATTCGGTCAGGTCCTGGATGCAGATTTTTGAAATCTTGGAGCATGAGGTTAGGAATTGCCCAGACGATTTTGGAAACAAAAGGACTGATAAGACTGAAAATAAACTCAGAGATATAGCAGAGGTCGAGCTCCATAAAATAGCTACATGACCGAGTCTCATACCATACAATGACATGATAAACTGGGCTCCGATGAACACAGATGTGCAAACCAAGAGAATTTTGAATCATCAAAAGGTCATTATCGACTCTTTTAGGCCAGAACACATTCAAGTAATGTATAATCTATCCCATGTTTCTAAATATAGTTATAATGTTGAATTCATAAAAGAGTTTCAACGAAAGGAGTGTATAGAATTTGACCAAACTTATCCGGATATAATCAAAGGATGGTGGGGAATTCCACCAAATTTTAGAGATGATACCCATAGCGTTTATGCCACAACATCGCTAAATGAATAGATAATTTATATAGCAATGACGTTATGTAGACTATTTGGGAGGAAAATCCCTACCCATTTCCCTGCGGAATGGGTGCCAATTATACATGAGGTAGCCGAGGGTTACACTTTGAATTGGGGTAAGATTCTATCAGATAACCTAACCAAGGAGATTGTTGAGTACCAAATGGAAAAGTCAAAAGGCCAACCAACGTCTTTTTATATGGCAGTGTATGTCATGGACGCTATCTTCTATATGACCCCTTTCCCATTGATGAATTGGAACTGGAATCCAACTTGTGTTGAACCCATCCATTTCTATCACTCTAAACTATGGGAAGAAAAAGAAAAAGATTTCTTTTATGAAATCTATCACTATGTAGTGATTCCTTTGCACAAAATATTGTATGGCTATCAACCCCCTCGGATTTCAGAGAAAATCATGGGAAACCTCAAAACAGTTGTAGATTGGTTTATTGAAGATAATTTCTCTTATGTCAGAGTCTTCGGATGCTCAATTCCCCCTCAAGCTCTCCGAAAATTTCTCCTTGACAGACTGGTGTGCAAAGAAGTAGTTTATCAAATAATAATAGGAGGCATTGGCAAAGAGTTAAAAGCAATCCAAAAGAAATTCTGGCTAGCTTTTCCTGTACAGATTGGGAAGGTTTCATTGCTAAATTTTGGCCATTCCATGGTAGAAGCTACAGCACTTGAAGACATTAAACTGGTAGATGTTGAACTTAGAAGGAATGATCCATATCAAAATGTGGGAAATCATCTAGCTCGTTGCAGTATGAAAACGTATGAGCATGATGACTCCCCCTGTGACGACATATTTAAAGGAGCCAGAGCCTATGAGGAGATATTAGACAGAGTCCAGGCGTTACCCCCTGACCTACATGCCAACTTTCCTCCTTTTCAGAAACATAGACGAGCTGGGTTGCCCAAGATACTTCAGGGAGAATCGACAAACCCTCCTTCAAAACAAGAAAGTATACCTCCAGGTTTTGAACTAAAGTCTTTGGATAGAAGGACTACAGAGGAAAACCCAAAGAATTCTGAAGTGCCTGCACAAAGATCAAAAACTTCGCAGACAGAGCATCCAGGGTCTGAAACAGATTCCAAATCTAAGATGCCTTTAAAACCAAATCAAATGATTCCTCCTTCATCGACGACTATTCTTGTCGATATTCCCAAAACAACAGAAGAAATACAACTCACAAAGTTAGGCAGCCCTATTACAGCATTGACTCCTTTACAGTCAACCTTTGGGACTCCCCATCTTGAAATTATGTATATAAGCGAGCTTACCCCAATCTCTATTGAAGAAATACCTTCCTCGGACTTCTTTTTCAGTAGGAAAAGGAAAGTTGTAGTGAAACAAGAAATGCACCTGAAGGAAGGTACAATGGTAAAAACGCACATGGTACTTGTTGATGGACAAAATCTAGAGGACGAGGATTTTGCTACAGAGGTAGTAGGCTCTTTAGAAGCTTTCGCAACGACCAATTTGTTTTCAGTTGATAACTTGAAAGCAAGGCTTAAGTAAAGGAATCAAATGATATCCCAGCTGCAAAGCCAAAAAAGGAACACAGAGAAAAATATTAGAGATGAGATAAATAAAGGACTTGAACAAGCCAAAGCTGTTGACAAACAGGAGATTCAACTACTCAAGTCTAGTTTAGATGAGATGTATAAGAAGATGCAAGATAGTCAAGGGCAAGTCATCAAGCAAGAGGAATTAGCAAAGCAGTTGCAAGATAAATTGAGTTCTACTGAAAGCCAGGTGGTAAATATAACAATATTCCAAGCCCAGGCACTGGAAGTGCACCAGAAGCTAGAGGCAGAACAACAAAACCTGTTTTCTAAAGTAGAGATCATTCAAAACCATTTTCAGGATGTAAGTCAATCATTGGAGAACATTGTTTTCAAAGAAAAAGAGGCTATAGCAGCTCGGGCCGCTTTCCAAAAGTCAGTCGTATTTTCGGCTAAAGAGGAGGTACCAGTAACTCCTAAATTAACTATCACTGAACAAATCAGAGGCAATGTCATGATGAAGGTATGGGACACCAATATATCTAAAAGTAGGAAAATGGCCAAAGAGATAAAGGAAGAATGTGAAGATACTTTTGATTTGTTAGATAAAAAATTGCTAGACATTGGAAAGAGCGACTGACCTAGACTACTTGGATAGATCAATGTTATAAGACATCAACTGAACCTAAAAGAAAGCTTACATGAAGCTCAAGTTGAAATTTCACAGTTGATACAGGTCGATGTTGCACAAATGGACAAATGGTTAGTGAAGCCAAACTTATAGTTACAATCAGTAAACTTTGAGGATAAAAGGATTGAGGACAGGTTGCCAAAAATTCAAAAGAAGTTGTATCTGTTTGAAGTGAAAGATGCGTCAGAGCCTTCGCAAATATTAGCACAATTTATAAGGAGGTGTGTCGAGTGTTTTGAGCCAAGCGAAGCAAGTACTTCAAAGAAATGATGAAACAATACATGTTGCCCGTTATACCGATGTATGTAAGAAGATAGGAAAGAAACCAATGGAACAATTCAAGTCTTTATTTTTGTAACCGTTAAATATCTAGGAGTAAGGAGAGTTCCAACCTTCTAGGGTTGAGAACCTTTATATAAATATAATTTCAAAAGACTTAGAGCAGGCTTTTTCTTTGGCCAATTGTAGCAGATAAATTTTTTCCTTTGCAAGAATTAATACAAATGCAAATCGAAGATTCCATATTCCGCCAAGCCTGAGTTATGTGTTCCGTTGTTACTTCATATTCAACATCATTTTTTATATATCTTTGATGAATGTTCAACTACAACTTAGTACAACATCTACTGTGGTTATTTTTTATTTTAGTCATCTGATTATCTACAGATTTTCCTCTGTGTTTGCTATTAGCAGATACAAGACCCGTGAATTACTTAGATTACCATATCTTATGGTTCATTAAATTTTTCTTGTCTATTTTCTTCTTCTGTCACAAAGTGAGATTCATCCCTGGTTGATGCCTCAGATTGTTCAACACTTTATGTTTTCTTTCATTTCATGCATTATTTTCAATTTAACTCAGATACAGAAAACGACCTTTAAAATTGTTATACTATTAATTCAAGTTGGGAATTTTTCTCATTGTAATCTAAAATAGAAACAACAAATCTAAAATCAATAGATCTTTAAAACTTCCTTTCCTCCATGACTGTACATGTTGCAAGACAGCCTAATATAGCACCCTACCTAACAGATCAAACCAACATCATGTTAACCTTGTTTAATACTATCCTAGAGACAGCCACCACCCGGGTTGAATTTGAACGTTCGTGGGCAGCCATTGAACAGGACATAAGTATCCATAAACAATTGGAAGCTAGACAAAGACAACTCATAAATCAACCATAGCTTATGTCCTAAAGAACTGTTTTTCTCTTTATATTTTTTAAACCCTCTTTACTTTTTCAGATGCCTAGACTTTACACTTTAAAGCCTTAAGTATAAACTCTGGAACAACATAACGGGTATGGGATGTTGGCCAATGGGTTTACCCATGTTTAGGCCCGATTTTGTAATGTATAATTAAGTAGCTAGGTGATGTAAGAAGTAGACCTAGTAGGTCGGTGTGCTAAATGCTAAGTGTTAAGTGTTAATTTCTAAGTGCAAGTGGTGACTGTAATGGCTTTGTGCATGTTTTGTGAGACTTGTAGAGCTAAGTGAAAGTGACTAAAGAGACTGTATGTAGGCTTTGTGTTGTAATCTGGCTCGGGGAAGGAGGATCTAGTGAAGAGTGTGCACATCTCCTGTCCTCTGCGAAGTTGATCTGAAGGCTCTTTGCATGTAAGAAGATTGAAGAAAGCTAATAAAGAAGACAGAGTTGGTGGACGTATCCGCATGGTGGGGGTGAACCACGTACATCATGTGTTGTGAATGCTTTGTGTGATGTATTAATATGCTTATGTATTTACTTGCTTAGTGCTTTGATATAAATGAATGATAGGTATATCTATTGTTGCTTTGTGCTTAATAATGAGAGTAAATGTTGGATCTGACCTGCGCTTAGTGCTTAGTGCTTGAATCTGCTAGATCTGATCTGTTTCATCATGCTAAGTGTTGGGAGATGCTAGATATGGTTGAATACTACGATGCTTTGTAATTAAACATTAATGAAATATATTGATAAGTGCTTTGTCAAGGTGTTACAATCACAGATCTGTGTCCCAGCTAAGGTTGCAGACACTGGAGTCCTGCAACCACCCCTGCCTCTACCTCGTGTGAGACTTCATCTGCTTCGTAGGTGTTGTCGAAAGGGTTGGTAGTTAGGGTTTTGTTGGTGCACTTTTGTAGCGTTGAACCCTGGGTCTGCCCCTGTGATAACAAATGGTTCTGTTGCCGGGATTGAAACTGTGATTGCTGGGAACTAAAGAAAGAGAAGCCTTGTGCGAAGATCTGACCTGAAATTGTGAAAGCTCTGTGCGTAGATCTGTCACCCTAGTGCGCAGTATTCTACTCGATATGTGAATCTCTGTGCTAAGAAAATAAGTCTGATCTGAAGAAAAGAGGTAAGATATAAACACTTTGTGCTCTGATAGAGGTAAGAATAGTGAAATTTTTTAGATTTGTAAGCTTTGTCCTCTGTTGAAAGTAAGATTAGTGGAAATTTTTATTTCAAAAGTATGGATCTAGGTATATTTGATAAATTTTGTCATGGCCTTAGGACACAACTAGAAGAAAAGAGGTTTGATATGAGTAGATCTGATAGAAATAATGAAAGATATGTTATATCTATGCATAGAAAGAATGTTTGGACTAACAAATGGATGCATGATCCTAGAAAGAATTTTTTGCAAGTTAGCTACTATGATTCTAGTGCACAGTATAGGAAGGGTTGGGGATCATTTAAAAGAAATAGATGATCAACTCTTTGTTACAGTTGCAAAAGACCGAGACATATTTCTAAGGAATGCCCTGGTAGAATACCTAGTTGTCTTTGTTGTAAAGCCATGGACCATGAAGTTCTGGATTGCCCTATAATGATTGCTAAGGTTGAAAGAATGAATATGAGCCAAGAATACCCTAAGAAAGGTCAAGACACTAAGACCATGGCAGAACCCCAGAAAGAATCAGAGACTGTATTGTTGCAAATGAAAGAAACCCTGAATGACCATCGAAATATCAACTTATTAGAGATCTTCAAAGAAAAAGAGTGCATAGAAGCAAGAATGGGAGACTTCGACATAGATTGTGCTTTGGATGAAGAAACATAGGTGAATATTATGACAGAAAGAACTTGGGAAACCTTAGGAAAGCCTGCTATGATTCCTTCATTGGGGGGAATAGGATTATTTAAAGGAAAGTTGATAAACCTATGTGGAAAGTTCACTCAAATATCTATGAGAGCTCATGGAACTTTGACAGAGGAAGAATTTGAAGTTGTTAAATTTATTGAGAACAACGCCCCATTTTCTATATTACTAGGAAAACCTTGGATTGAGAGGGATCGGGCTAGAAGGAAAGAAGAAGAAGTCTCAGAGTAGAAGAAACAATAATTAAAAGATTTCATGACCAGGAAGATCGCACACTTGATTGCAGAATAGGAGAATAGATTGAAGCTATTTAAAACCAGAGACTTGGATGTTGACATTGGAAGAACACAAGAAGACTCACAGAAGACTGAAGCACCTACCCTAGAAGAAGTATTCCCCTTGAATCCTAGGAAAGAATCTCAACAGCGCGAAGTTACTATGCGCGAAGTTACTATGCCAAGAGAAGATAACAGTCAGAATGGAAAGAGGAATACTGAGACGAAGCTCACTGGAAAGCAGGCTAGAAAATTAAGCAAGAAGAGATCAAAGATCAAGAAGGTACAAAAGGTTCCAGAGGGAACTTCGCAGAAGGCAAATTTGCAAAACTGTCACTTCATCGGGATATCAGAACAACGTCACATGGCACTTCGCCATGGCGAAGCAATATAGCTGTTGGGAACAGTATAACCGTTAGACCAATACCCCGAATGGGTAGAAGGGCATTTATGGTCAGAAGGCTCGCCACTAGACTGTTGGGACAGCGCCGTAACAGACAGAACTAAATTAATGAAGGCTACTCACCCGTTGGAAAGAATCGTTGCCTAGTTATCTACTTATTCTGTCGAACCTTGCACCGAGAACACTTTTTCCAATTGTGATTATCTGAGCTCAGAGATTTGTTGGTTTCTTGCAGTGATCATCAAGATATCGCTATCTATCCCGTTGTATTGAGTAGTTATTCTTCAAACCCGAGATAGGAAACCACGAGCGTGTATGTCTGAAGAACTTAGCGCAGTCGAAGAGTCTATGAAGGAGATACTCATCGACCTCATGACTGAAAGAGTAATGTCTGAGGGTATACAAGCGTCGTCGACGAGAGGAGTACAAGCCTCTCCATCAACTGCTCACGGATCCAGACCATCCCGACCAGCAATGGAAAAGAGAACCAAGCACAAAGACGACCTAGCAAATGCAAAGCTAATATCGACCATACTGCCTGACTACATCCTTCCTCTAGCCGATGTGGTGAGTCATGATAGTGTACCGAGAGATTTTGAGTATACCATGGTTACTGCATACCTCCTGAAGGAGATACACGCAGTTTGAGCGCAGCAGGACAAGATCGCAATGTTGAAGTTCAACGACTTCAACTTAGGGGACCGCAAGAACCATAGTACACTCGCCCCATATAAATACTTGACCAAAACGAAGGGGAAGAACTAAAAAATAATCCCCCAGTCGTGGACGATGAACCTCGCACAGTCCACCCTGTTGAACATAATGAAAATCCCAAACTTTGGAAGGCACCAGGAAGTTAACGCTTGTGTCAAGCTCCTACTTTCATGTTACCATGGTGGCTACTTATGGCTAGACCATTGTATCATAGTCGATCTGATGTTGATCCATAGGATCACTGGATTGAGTATGCAAGGACCTGACCCACAAGATTTCTATCCAGGGAAAGCCAAAGATCGCGCGTTAGCACAGAAGATCAAGGATACATACGACGATGTGGAGAAGGGGACGCGAGACTACAAGGTAGCCTCCATCTAGAATGGCGTAGTGCGCCTAGCATGTCAGCTAATTGTAGGGAAGTTAGTAAGGAAGAACAGACCCACACAAGTCACAGGCTTTGTCGTTGACCTCGCGGGGAAGTGCGTATAGATGAACTGGGTGAAGTACCTAGTTAATCAACTAGACTTAGACTGTCGTGAAGCACAGGATCAGGGATATGAGTTCCACTCTATATGGCTCCTGATCCTTATCGTTCTTGTTCTTGGAATATGCCGGAAGGTGCAACCTTCCCAGACATTGAGACATTTGAGCCGCTTGCTGCGAAGTTCACCATGCTCTGGTACTCGAGCGATATGGGGAAAAAGTGGCAGTCAAACATTGTCTTTCACACATACTACCTCCAACTGAAGAGGGATATCAAAGTCAAAACTCGCATGACGCCGAACACCCTACATCACTTCCGACCCCTCATGAAGCTCTGCGCATATTGACACTTCATCTATATTACTGCGCAAGCAGACAAACATAAGGAGGAGCTTCAGTCATACTACAAGCTCACAGAAGAGGACCTCGAGGAGATAACTGAGGAATGGTCATCTAACTTCCTTATCCCCAGTGACCTTGTAGAGATGTATGATCCTGAACTTGATAGCCCAGAGGCCTCTCACATAGAACATGACACACCCGGAACTAGCAGAAGGAAGAAAATCGAAGAACTCCAAGACTTAAGTAGCGCCTCAGAAAAGACTGCTTCAACATCACCTGGCCGAGGGGGTGATGACGAGGTAGAAGATATCAATGGCAAAGAAGATGAGTAGAAGCAAGGCGAAGTAACACCGCCTAGAGATGAGGTCGATCCTTTGAAGAAGAGGAAGGTTTCTCCCCCGAAACCCTCTTCCCTAAAGAAATCCAGAGCCACCGTGACTAAGATGAAAACTGTGCTCATTGTCGATGACTTTGACTTCATCATCACAGCTATAAACGACGCCTCACAGGAAATCTTGCAGAAACAAGAAGCCAAGCAGGAGGAGATGTATGACAGAATCGAGGTCGAACTTTGAGGGGTACAACAGGCCTTTCAATCCAGTTGCGCAGTGTCCACTGCACCCCTGCCATCATGAGAACCAAAGTTGGGAAATGAGCCAACCCAATTCCCAGACCTTGAAGAAAGTGAAAGAAGTACTCGTAGAACAACACCAACTTGCAGAGTAAGATAAGGTTTCTCCTCAGATGAAGTTTGAAAAGGAGAAAGCATAGATTCAACAAGAAAAGGAACAGTTGCTCGTAGAGCAGCTCGGAGTGAAAGAAGCAGTCCATAAATCACTCCGCTCTGTGATGGGCTTAGAGCCAAAGGTAGAAGACTGAGTCGAGCATCAAGTAGAGCACATCGTGGAAGCTATCCAATAGCTACAGTAAAGAATAGAAAACTTAGAGCTCCGCGAAGTGCCCGACACTCCGTAGGATGTGAGAGATCAAAGAGATGCAACTGCTCAAAGCACAGTATAGAGAATAAATACCCTTGCCATGGAATGCAAGCAACTGAGTGATCATAGTGCCCAGACATATGAGTGACTCACTGAGAATCCCAAACTGAATACACTGGAGTCATAGCTCCAAGAGGCAAAGTATCAAGCAGAAATAATATAGGCACAGTTGAAGCCTCTGTCAGTTGTTGAAAGAATGAAGCGATCCCAAGAACAATGTAGTGATCAACAACATATCCATGCCATTCAGAGTAGAGTCATGGAAGTAACTCAAAGGCTCCAACCTATACAGGATGAGGCTTGTCAGCTATTCACGGAGATCGAAGTCCAAGGAGTAGAACTTGAGCAAGTTGTCACTGCAGCAGAACAACGCCTAGAGGGACCTGTCAATGAAGTTGTTATCCAAGAGTTCGCTAAACAGGAGGTCGTGGCACAGCAACAAGTCGAAGCAGCTCGAGCCAAGCTAGAGGAATATCACGCAGAATTATCCAGATCATAGTGACTTGGGATGAGTCACAGGTGAGTGTTGGGGGCCTATTGGCCCTTGACCAAGTTTTGAGGATCCTTGGTCATGTTGGACCTATTTTTGGGACTTCAACAGGCTGTCGGAGGCAGAGCGCAAGACGAAGTGGAGATCGCAGGATCTCAGCCCCCTTTTAGGGATTTTTGGCTTTTTGGGGATTATGTAACGGGTATGGAATGTCAGCCCATGGGTTTACCCATGTTTAGGACCGATTTTGTAATGTATAAATAAATAGCTTAGTGATGTAAGAAGTAGACCTAGTAGGTCGTTGTGCTAAGAGCTAAGTGTTAATTGCTAAGTGCAAGTGGTGACTATAATGGCTTTGTGCATGTTGTGTGAGACTTGCAGAGCTAAGTGCAAGTGACTGAAGAGACTGTATGTAGGATTTGTGCTGTAATCTAGCTTGGGGAAGGAGGATCTAGCGAACAGTGCGCAAATCTCCTGCCCTCTGCGAAGTTGATCTGAAGGCTTTGTGCATGTAAGAAGATTGAAGAAAGTTAATAAAGAAGATGAAGAGTTGGTGGACGTAGCCCCAAGGTGGGGGTGAGCCACGTACATCCTGTGTTGTGAATTCTTGGTGTGATGCATTAATGTGCTTATGTATTTACTTGCTTAGTGCTTTGATATAGATGAATGATAAATAGATCTATTGTTGCTTTGTGCTTAATAGTGAGAGTAAATGTTGGATCTGACCTCTCTGAATGTGCTTAGTGCTTGAATCTACTATATCTTATATGTTTCGTCATGCTAAGTGCTGCTAGATGTTAGATATGGTTGAATACTACGATGCTCTGTAATTAGGGTTTTACCTGCGAAGTAGATATTGGTTAAACATTGATGAACTATATTGCTAAGTGCTTTTTCAAGGTGTTACAATCACATATCTGTGTCCCAGCTAAGGTTTTAGACACTGGAGTCCTGCAACCACCCCTGCCTCTACCTCGGGTGAGACTTCATCTGCTTTGCAGGTGTTGCCGAAAGGGCTAGTAGTTAGGGTTTTGTTGGTGCGTTGTTGTAGCATTGAACCCTGGGTCTGCCCCTGTGCCAACAATTTGCTTCCTAATTTTTCTCACGTTGCCCATCTCTTTGTTTCTTTGGAGCTTTACAGTCTTTATTTATATGTCCTTTGTTCCTACAATTCCAGCACTCTATCTTTCCCAGTCTGTATTTGGATCTGCCCTTCCTAGAATTCCAGCAGCTCCCTGAGCCCTTTCCTCTATCCTTTTGTCTTCCCTGTTCTCCCTATTTAACGCATTACCTGATGTCTCACCTGTGCTTTTCCGTCGCATTTCCTCGCTAAGGATAACACTAACAAAAACATCAAATTTTAAAGTGTTTGAACCAGAGATAGAGTTAATTACAACCATGAACAAGTCGTTCTATCTTTATGGTAATGAGCACAAGATTAGAAGAGCCCTTACCTCATCATCAAAGTTCACTTTTACAAAACTTAGCTCATTAGTAACCGTATTAAATTCATTTAAATGATCTACAACAGACCCACCTTTTGACATCTTCATATTAAATAATCTCTTCATTGGAAATACATTATTGGATGCTGAGGGTTTTTCATACAGTTTATCCAATGCATCCATCAACTCCTTCATTGTATTTTCTTTTGAAATATTGAAAGCCACAGACGCTGCCAGGCTTAGTCGTATTGTTCCTAGTGCCTTTCTGTTAAGAACCTCCCATTCTTCGTCCTTCATGGTCGTCGGCTTTTTTGATATTCCACCCAATGGTAGGAATAGATCCTTCTGATATAAATAATCTTCCATATGCATCTTCTATAACTGCTAGTTTTGGCCGTTAAATTTTTCGACCCTAAACTTTCCATCCTCTGTCGTTTCTCCCACTCGAACCAGGAATCCTCTTTTCTTGCAAGTTACCTTTCACTTTGATACTAGTTGTTAGATCAATAGGATCAAAAAGAAATAAAAGAAAACAAATGCAGAATTAAAACACAGAAGATACACACCACAATAGAGACACAGATATACGTAATTCACCCAGTCTCTGCTGCGTCCACTAGAGAAATTGCCAGGTCCTTCCTTTTTATTATCCAGCAAAATGAAGGGATATAACCTACAACACACCCGTTGTAACTTCCTCTTCTTTCTCACAGTCTCCTCTCTCATAATACAATATTCGCAATGATACACAACCGAAATACAATTCCCTCATAAAAGAGGGTTGCCTTATAGGGCAAAAGACCCCAACATAACTTTTATCGTCAGATCTGCGACCTTATAATGAACAATCCATATTTACTACAAATTACAGTATACATTTACAAGACAATTTTTCCTTCGGGGGCAAGC
>JZKD02S1662490.1:252062-272295 GCA_000966675.3 Picea glauca
CACGTTCCAGGGTGTACAGTCTTCATGGGGTATAAACATGACTGAAAACAAACACCTATGAAACATGAAGATAATCAGGCTCCACAACCAACATGTTAAATTTATGGGGTTACAATCTCTATGTACAACATTTTTACTTTTAACTCCTAACCAAATTATAGAAAGAATTACATAAATTACGGTGGGTAGTAATTTCTAGTAAAAATGTCTAATTACCTAAATATGAGGAACGTATTGCATATTTACTTCTACCTATATTTGTGCAAAGAATCGCATGAAATATGGAGGAACAATTTAACAAAGTCAAATACTATGTGGATGGATTATAACCAAAATAATCTTTGGGTAGTTACCAGAGGTATTCTCCAACTATTTATAAGAAAGAAAATTTTATTTAATTTTCAAAGAGATGTGTCTTTTTGGATCAATCTAATATTACTATAAAAAGACACTTGAAAGACACAACAATAGACACACATATTTTTTTCTCTCTCACACATGGGAAGTGATCCAAGGAAGAGGCCAAAGTTTCTTAGAATTTGAATTTTTCTGAGTTACTTAGTGATGTTCTAGAGTTTACTAAAGTAATATCGTATATCATTGGAAGTAATTACCACTTGCGGAAAATTGTGCTTGTCTAATTTAACACTAGAAAATCACCATGGTTAGTCATATGACATCGAGTATATGATGGATGTGTGTTGTTAAGCATATCACATCGAGTATATGATGGATGTGTGGTGGTCATAGTAGAAGACGTATCATTTGGAGGGTCACTGTATATAGTTGTGCACAAGATAAATTGATCTCCTCTAGGAGATGCTTTTTGTTGTTCTTGTTTCTTGTTCCGGGCAAGTCACGGGTAATATCTCCTAGAAGGAGCCATAATGATGGTCACATGATGCAAACATGGAGGGAAATACCTTCCAACATGATATTAAAGAGAGACATTGCTAGACATGATGCTCAGTGTAATACCCCGGTTTGCCCCAACTTGTAATTAATCATTAATTATGATCACCATGCTATGGCATGGGAACAATGTAAATATGTTATTTAGATTTCCAATGACTAACTATGGGGGTAAAGCCTTAAAGAATGTATGCCATGATATCACTAGAGGAAAGAGTGAGGAAACTGTGGAGAGGGTTCATTAGTTCAAATGACCCAAATTCCCTTTGTTGAGATAATAAGCCTCATCTGGATCCCAAGGAGAGGAATCAATTAATGAAGGAAGGACTGGTGGTTGGATAATCATCCACCTATTGACGAGCGTTTATGACACACCGTCAACGAGAAGGGAATATCCGGACTAGGGGTGTTTATTTAACCCAAGTCGTTTGGAATTATCTACCCTTACGAGTTTTATGGCTCTGTTAGCCAACTAGGATTCTAGTATAATTAAAAGATGTAAAACTAACTAAATGTATAATCCTATCAATCAACACACTAATACAATTACTTAACAAATAGTAGTAAAATATACAATAGATATATACAATTACAAGGTTTAAATAAAGCCTCGTAAAAATGATGGTTTTAAACTAATGAATCAAAATAAGATGCAAAAAATAAAGGGAACTATTTTTGCACTATGAATGACAAAATAACGAATAATGATTGAATAAAATTAGAAATATTATAACGATAATGGACAAGGCATTAAAGTTTAAATGATGTAATCATTATTCATTCGTAAATTAACAAATCAAATAAAATATAAACTAACTAACCTGACGTTGATCAATTGTACTAAGCAAGATTCGTCTTTCTGTGTTGTATAAGCTCCACTTAACCTATCATCAAGTATAAATCTATGAAAAAAAGAAAGAACAATATTTCCTTAAATAACCCAAGGAAATATTTTATATTTCAGAACAGATCTATGATAACAGAAAGACAAATAAATTTTCTCTCATGTGACTTTAAAATGTCCAAAAGCTGAAAACGAAATCAACTCCAACCCTCAGCAAATGGTATTATCAATGACTAAACATTTGATGTAAACTCAAGATGTATAGATAGACAATTAGTCACAGATATTAAAGGAACCAAAATATAATGAACTGTATAAAGAATAACACAACATGAAAAGATACATGTAGGAGAGTCCAAAGCTAGTTCAATACAAATAAATTTACAGGTCCAAAAATTATATGAGAAACAATAATATCATTGCACAGCCTACAAAAGGACGAAAGCCAAAAAGTAAATTGTATCCCATATAGTTTCAGAATCATAAGTCCATCATAAGGTCCAAGAGGAATTGCCCTCATTCCTGGACAAGCAGTGTTATTTAAAACAAGTTCCTAGTTTGTTTCTCATATCATGCAAGATAGAGACAGATCTACTTTAAAATGCATTTACTAAAACAAAATAACCATAAAGATAGGTCTCTTGAGACAACTATTCAAAAATAGTTACATCATTAAAATATTGTTTTTCAAAAACGAAATTACAAGTCCATTGTATTCCCAACTTTTGGCTTGTTCTTTTAATCTTTTCACATTGATCTGTTGTTTACCTGAGAACAAAAAAAAACAAAACGAAATCTAAATTAGAAAACAACCAAATAATTAAATTAAAAGATAAGCTACAGAATCTAAGATTCTGTAGCTAGTCTAAACAAAAACAAAATGAAAACAAATTCAGTTATTATTTAAACAAATCCAATCGTGAATTACAAGAAGAGTGTTTACCAATTAGAACTTTGAAAAAGAAACATCAAACAACTTTGAATTTACAACAACATTGAAACTCGTGGAGTTTTTTTATAATCACATCTCTCGATCTCTTGAAACATTTGTTGGCTCTGAGCGAATTTGATTGGATGCTAGCTCTAAGATCATCATTTTCCTTTTCCAAAACTGAGTTTCGAGTCATTACTTGATTTAGTTGAGCCTGTAGATAAGGGATGTCTTGATAGTATCTTTGGATCTAGTCAAAGCAACCTTCACAGTACACCTGCTCTAGATTTGGCAATGGACGAGTTTGTTCCAAGTTAAGAAGTTTACCCTGCTCCATAATCTTTTCAAGGTCATACTAAATATCTGAGAAACCTTCTTATTCCTTTAAAAAAGGAGGCAAATTAGACACGAAATCGTATTGGGGTGAATTTATCTTAGAGGATTCAGAGATGGTATCATTGACAGAGATCGGGTCTTCAATATAAATGGTGGGGATAGGCTCTTCATGTTTGTGACGTCCATTCCTGGCCATTCTAGAAAGGATTTAGTTGTTCCTTTTGTTCTTGAAGTCTATATCTTGAACCCTCTGCATTTTTTGTTTTCCCTGCTTCTTAATTTTAATTTCATTCATATCCACCAAACCTTGCCCAGGATTGGGAGTAACAGATACCTTACCCTTCAATTTATCCAACACTTCCTCTAAAGACTTTTTAAGGATGAATTCATGCCTCTGGTGTGTGTCTCTGATTGATTGATGAAAATCAACAAGGGTTTCGGTAAATAAGGCAGGGTCTTCTGTAACTTTCAATTCGATATGAAGGTGTTGCAAAGAGTGAGTTGATGGGCAAGGGTTGGTAGGCTCATCTAAGCACAGGGGTGAATCACTTACCGATTCAAGTGTGAGTGGAACAAAACCATTCCTAACCAGGAAATTTTTTCAGTTATCCCTTGCCTTTGACAAATGGGAAATGACTAAGACTCGAATCAAGCCATGATGAAAGAGACTGGACTGTGAATTAGGGTTTTGCCTCTGATAAAATCTAGCCATATTTTGAAGGCTTTTGAGTAGGTAAAAAGGCATGTTTAAACTAAACCCTAAGAATACCATTAACATGCGTATATGAAACAAAAATACCAATCCATATCGTCCCTCACAGGTAACTAATTGCTTGATAATTAATAACAAACTATGCCATTGAGGCTTGAACAGATTTATGGGTGTACCTTTGACGTCGTAGCGTGACTTCCTAGAAATCATTAACATGTGCCAAGCAATATGTTTGATTTTTAGATTCTTGAACCAACGATCTCCTTCTCATGATAGGCATGTGGCTTCTGCAATCGATTCCTCACTGACTTGAAACTGTAAGTCACCTATTTTGGCTATAGTAGCGTCGAAGGTCTTCGCGAAAGCTTGGACGATTTCAAGGTTAAAGCCCTCGAATGACTATATAAACTTAACCCATCCATAGACTGCGAGATCATCCACAACATCATCGTGGGAGAGCAAGGCATGTTAGTCATTCGACTCTATCCTTACCACAGGGGCCATGGACTTGGTTATGATATACCAGCAGGTGTAGAAAAGAGGAGCCCGTGTTTGAAAACACCTGATACAAACAATAAGTTTTTCATTATAGAAGGTGGATCGATAACTACGGTTTCGAGAGAAGACCACCATGACTACCACGTTAGTTGTTGATTGAACCCTGAACCAGAGGACAAACACAATAAAAAACCACCTCCTTTATTGAGAACCTAACCCCCAAAACAAAGCTCCACCAACAATGCAATGAATGCAAGCTCAGGCAAGTAGGACAATGGTGTAGTGGTTTCAGAGCACGACTAATAGCCATGTAAGATGGTGATTAGACTGCTATATGACGGTCAAGGGTAGCATTCAAATTATAGATTTATATCAAAGTTTAGTTTCAAAAGCTATCGTGAAGGTGGTAAAGTGACAATCAAAACTCTAAATGAAAAATGGTCAAGGCATAACCCAAACGTGATCAACTCATATCTTAATGATAAAGAAACATTTCACTACTCAATACCCTTGAAGGCTCTTAAGATCATTAGGTATTTTAAAGATTCATCGAATTTCACAAGGAGAAATTTTAGAATTTGTATGATGTATTTATGCCGAGCTTGTTTCAATTCCATGCTTTAACAATCATGAAATTGAAAAAGAGTAAACGAGAAATTTATGAAAGAAAATAAACTCAAAAACACACAACAACCAATCAAGTGACTTTTCAAACAAGACTCATAATTGAAGTCTTCGCAGACACAAAGAGGCATCTATTAAAAAATATTTTTCGTCAAAAACTATGTTTTAAATATCGATGAAACAACACGAATATTTGGTTGCCAACAATGGCGACTCGTTGGGTGAAGCAGTTATCTCTGCATCATCAAAACTTCATATCAAGGAAAATATAAATCAGATAGTCACTAAAAACAATTATGAAACAAATTAAGAGTTTTGAAATTAACTCATAAAATTAACACAGTCATACTATCAAAGAATGTGTTGGCAAATGATTGTAAACCGAACTTTTGTTTTGATCAAAAGGCAACGATATTTATAAAAGTAACTCCAATACCATTAACAGGGCCACTACTTCCATCAGGCGTTTATAGCCTCGACAAGGATGTCATTTAACCCTCTAAAATACTTCGATCCCATCCAAAAGTCATCCATCTATGATAAAAATATCTTGATATCTGATCAATTTAAAAACATACCTAAAGGATCTTGAACCCGACATTGCTTTGCTGCCAGCAGGCCTGTTCAGTGCCCTCGAGAAGTTATCTTGGTATCATGTGCGCATTTACCCGCTGTCAGCAGACCTATTCAGTATCCCGACGGGTTTACACACAATTCCCACACATTAAAGTGTTTCCAAGTCTCTATAATCGTTTATAAAATTTTAGAAACTTCATGATAACGAGAGAGCAGGGTGATACTGAATATTTCAAAGCCAGGCAATCATAGGATTCATCATTAATATTGTTTCTTGTTCTTTAAGAACTGATAATTTTCATCATGATTTGGACATTTAGATTTCAATTAAGAAATTTTCTCAAGGATGGGGAAGAACTTTGAGTTGATCTCATTAGAACTGGGACAACGCAAGGAGTTTTAAAGATAATTGTATTTCCCTAAGACTTCAACAAAAAACTGGGAACAACGATTTGGCAAAGACTTTTAGCATAACTTTCTTATAGATTATTGGTCTGAGTTAAGAACTTAATGTGCATATGCATTAAATTGTTTCAACTGTTGTTAGTGAAAGATCTGATTCTCCTCAATAATGAATTATGATTTAGAAATAATTATTACGGAAACACAAAAAACAACAAAAACAAAATAAAAATAAAAACAAAAGAAACATAAAAGCTAGGGGTATTTAAAGGGGGTAAGTCTGACTTTTCTCAGGTTAAGTATTTCTTGAGAGACTGGCCCTTCACTGGAAAAGTGTCTGGCTATCCCTCTAAGTTGTGCAAACGAAAAGAACTAGGACCCAACTTCTCTGAAATGACAAAAGTCCTCAACTACAGGTTTTGAAACTTAGTATGTTCTCCTTTATTCTTGTGTGCTTTGTCCCATTTGAGGACCAAATCTCCTACGTTAAAAATTCTTTCCGAGGACGAACTTGTATCAAACTAGATTTTAATCATTTTTTGATGCTGGTCTAATTTTTGTTTTGCTTGTGTCCTAACTTCTTCGAGTTTTAGTAAAGCGTTTAACGTATTCTCTAAAGGGGGACATTCTTCTTCCTGGACTTTCTGAGATAATTGCAGAGAAGGGAGCAAGACGTGTCGAGGAAGGATGGCTTCTCTTCTGTAAATGAGGAAGAAAGGAGAATTACCGATGGAAGCTTTCAGAGTGACCCTATCAACCCAAAGTGCCCTATATAACACATTGTGCCAATTTTTTTGATTTTCCGACATTGTTCTTTTTATTATTTTGATCAGATTTTTACTTGTTGACTCGGCCAAACCATTTCCTTGGGGGTAATAAATGGTAGAGTATTTTAGCTTAATCCCTTTTTCTAAAGCAAAGACATTCATATCCAGGGAAGATAAATAAGAAGCATTGTCTAAAACTAGACATTCAGGTATCCCGAAACGAGTGATAATATGAGAGTTTAAAAACGAAATTACTTGACTCGTGTTTACTACCTTTAATGGTAAAGCCTCAGACCACCTTGTAAAATAATTTGTTGTCGTAAGAATATACTTGTGTTTTTGTGAGAAAGGTAGATTAATTAGTCTTATAATATCTATTCCCCACTGCTGAAATTGTGTGTCTACCCTAACCGACTGTAAATGGAATGTAGCCTTCTTGACCTGTCCTGCAACCTTTTGACAGATTATACATTTGCGAGCCAAAGTGTGAGCATCTTTAAATAAGGTGGGACAATAGTAGCCAGCCCTAAGTGATTTGTGGGCAGTCGTATCTCCACCAATATGACCCCCGACATCATTGGAATGCAGCTTAGCTAACACCTTTTCATATTCTTCTTTTTCTAGGCAACGCAGAAAAACACCGTCAAAATTCTTGCGAAACAATATATCATTAATCAATTGAAAAGATGCAGATCTAAGCCTTAGTGCTCTTCTGTTTTTTGGATCAAGGTTTCGAGGAGCTATTATGTGCAACAAATAAAATCTGATATCATCATACCATGAATCAGACATAGTTTGTGTACAACATATTTGTGTTTCGTTATGCAGATTTGTAGTTGGTGTTGTTATTTGATTTTCTAAATTTTCAATTGAATCAACTACCAATTTGCAAAGGCCTTGACCTGTAATAATTTGTGTGGGTACTATTTCGAGATGATACTCTTAAAGGGAGGTCATCCAATTTTCCCTTTTCTCCCCTAGTTCCTTATGCACTAACAGATTTTTTACAGCAGGGTAAGGAACAACAACTTTTATCCTAGATTTCAAAAGGTAAGATCTGAAATGTTTAATTGCTTTGAAAACAACATATTCATGTTGATCTACTGTGGGGTAATTTAATTCTTCTCCTTTAAAAGCGGATCTCATAAACGAAATAGGTATCTCTTTCTTTTCAACATTTTTCTTTGAGCACAACAACATAAGATCTGTCTGATGCAAAAGTATACAACGTGAAATACTGGGAGAAATCGGGACTCATCAAGGAGGGAGCTTCGGTTATAGATTTTATAATGGAATTAAAAGCTTGATTCTTTTGTCATCCCCATTTGTAAAGAACATCCTTTTTTATCAGGTTTTGTAGAGGTCTTACCATCTCAGAAAAACTTGGAACAAAACGTCTGACGGAATTTATTTTACCCAGAAAGGATTGCATTGCATTTTTGGAAGAAGGTGGAAGTAGGTTGGCAATAGCTTGGGTTCGTTCCGGGTTTATTATCATTCCATATTTAAAGACTATAAATCCAAGTAATTTTCCCTGCTCTACTGCAAAGACTGACTTCTTAGGATTGAGTGAAATACCAAACTTACGACAACGTTCTAACACATCCCTAAGATGCGACAAGTGATATTTTATGTTCTTCGAAAAGACATTGACATCATCTAGGTAGACAACAACTGATTGATTGATAAGGCCACGAAAAGCAATGTCCATTTCCCTTTGTAAGGTGGCTACGGCATTAATAAATCCAAAAGGCATTTTTCTATAGGCATAGGTGTCCCATGGGGTACCAAAAGTGGTTTTCAACTGATCTTATGGAGACATAAGGACCTGGTTATACCATGAGAAACCATCTAATAAGGATAGCCTTTCACAACTAGATACTTGTTGCAAAATTTGTTCCATTGGGGGGACGAGGTAATTGTCTTTATCATAGGCTCGGTTTAAATTACGGAAATCGACACAAAGTCGAATTTCCCCATTTTTCTTTCTTACCAGGATTAAGTTGCATACCCATTTAGTATGCCATACTAGAAAAATGATTTTGGAGGTGAGTAATTTGTTTAGTTCCTTTTTTACTGTGGGTTCTAATTTAGGATGCATTTTTCTAAGTTTTTGTTGAAAAGGTTGGGTTTGGGGCTTCATGGGAATTACATGTTGTATTATGTTGGGATCAAAAGTGTTTACATCTTCATATGTCCAAGAAAACACATCTTTGAATTCTTTGAACAATTTTATGAATGCAGATCTCCCTTGTTCAAAACTCCCTTTGCCCAGATTGATATTCTGAGGATTATCTTGCATTCCTAAATTTATAGTTTCATACAGTAATGAAGAACTGTTTGTTTTGAAATTAACCACTCCCCTAAACTTGTCATGTAAAGCATAAAATTTCTCTAATCTAACAACAAATTCAGGGATAGATTTTACCATATCGGATGATATCTCCGCAGAACGAGGGTCAAATATTACCGTGAAATGTCAAAGGTTTTCATTGTGGGTGCTTTCATCGATTACTGCATCTTGGAAAGTGTCCTCCATATGCAAAAAATTGATGATTTGTTGATTTTCATCAAACACTCGCCAATTGGTGATGTTGTCAGGAATCAATGGCCTAAATAACAATTCAACCGAAAATGCGTTAGGAGAATGACCCTCAGCAGGCAATAATTTTGAATCGACATTAGCTAATAAATAAACTTCCGAATTACTAGACCTAGGATTGGAACTTATGTTAAAAGCGATAAACTTACGTATTAAGCCCCATACCTCGGTTTGGTAGTTTTTCAAATGAGGTGATAAACAATGAATAGCGTTTTTTACCTGCTTGACTACAATTTCAGAGTCGTCGAATACTACCAAGTTTTGCACGTCAAGATCAAGTGCCTTCTTTAGTCCCTGCAGGAGTGCTTCATATTATGTTGTGTTGTTAGTACATTCAAATTCTAATCGACAGGAAATAAATGTTTTACTACCTTTGGGATCGATCAGCACACAACCAGTGCCTACCCCTTCCCGGGATTTAGATCCATCAAAGTATAATGACCAGATTTCTTCGTCATCAACAATGTTTGGTTTACTTTTCAGAGTTGTCATCTGAGTATAGGATGATATTTCATATTGTTGTTCTGGGTTGGTGATAAAGGATATTTCAGTCATGAAATTTACTAAAAAAGTGTTCATTCCCTGGGTCTCAATTGTATTTACAACAATAGTAAAAGGCTCATTGGGATCGTTTAAATCTGTAATAGTGTACCTGCGGTAACATTCTCTATTTATCCTGATCTTGTTAGCCTGGCCATTTTTTGGCAACCACATATGAGACCAATCCGTAGAAAAATAACCATGTAACTGCTCTGACCAATCCATGCTAAAAAATAAGCCATAAGCTTATGGAATATCAACAACAATTATATCGATTACTTGGTGGACCTTTGGGTTAGATGACAACCTTATCAATACATTCTTAAGTTCACCAATGACCTTGACATTAGTTCTGTCTAACTAAATGATTTTTAAATCATAAGGTTTGACTTCGACATTAATTTGCTGACACACATATAGAGGCATTACATTTGATGAGGCGTCAGAATCAACCATACAGTTATGTACATTTATGTTGTTTTGAAAGTTAACAAGAAAGGCGACACATTTTTTCGTGATGAGGCAACAAAAGTTTGCTGATTTTTTATGGTTTTTCCTAAAATAGTCTTATCTAAATTTCCTAAAGTTTTCTCTGATATGTCCCTTTTATTCTGATTTTCAGATGATTTTTTACCGGAGACATCTTTTGTTTTATTTGGGTCATTTTCTGTTGATTTTATGCTCATAAGATCATTCTTTTTATTATTCTCAGCTATACTTTGGAGCATTTTCTGTAGGATAAGAGGGAATTTAAGTAATTCAAAAACTAATATATTTGCCCTTTGTTTTTTAAGATCTTCAACCAAATCATATTCTAAATCTTGGGCAACAGGGTTTTGTTTGGTTTAAATTTGTTTTGGCTGTTTGGATACCATATTACTACTTGTTTCGGGTGGAAGTGTGTCGTGTACCTTGCTTCGAGTGTTATATGGATGGACAGTTTCAAAATTTGCTTGGAAGATGTTGTCCAACAAATGTCCGAAGATTAGGTGTTTCTTCATCACCCGTGTCGTCTTAATTTTCAGGAGGTACATAAACAATGTTATCATGTGCTTCCAGTATTGCTTGGAAAGCATATTGTAATCCTTTAAAATTCAGACCTTATGTGGTCGGGTTTGGTCTGTTTGGAGGAAAAGGTTTCCTGAAGGGTGGTCTAAAACTTCCTTTACTTGTAGATGCTTCTTCAGCGCATCTTTTCAAGTCTACAACCAGATTGGATCATTTCTGAAAATCTTTTTGCAAACCTTCCAAGTCTAAAGTCTCTTGTTGACTTTTACTTTAAGGAGTTCTAGTGAGAATTTATATTTTCTTTTTAGAAGAGGAGGTTATTTCAGCCTCAACATTTAAATTATCTTTTAAACTAAGAATGTCTTTCTCGATAAGGACCGCCTCCTCAAAGGCTTCTAGTAATGTGTTCTTTTTGGACCTTTTAACTCATATATCTATATTGTTATGTAGGGCCTTAGTATAGTATGCAATAGTCAAGTTTTCCGCAGGCATCAAATCTACATGAATTTTATTTTTTAGCGTGAGGAATCTCTGGTTGAAATCCTTAACTTTTTCTTTAGGGTTCATTTTCATACTATAAAGCTCCATTAACAGAACTTCTGGAGATTTATCATCTCCAATTTTTTCTACAAAAAAGGTTTCAAACTTATCCCAAGAAACGATGGTTTAGGGTTATTGCGCAAAATACCAGGTCAAGGCATTTCCCTCAAAAGTGTAAGGGAATAACCTACACACGACATCCTTGTGTTCGACGTTCCGGTGCCTAACATGTAACATGAATTTCTTGATATGATCCTTGGTTGATTGTTTCGAATCTGGGTCGAATTTGGGTAGACACTTTTCTGGATGTTTGGGTAATGGGTGTTGGGGTCCAGGTACTGCCACAACATCTTGATCGAGCCAAGGTATGGCGATATTATTTTGGTTAGCCATGGGATTTGGTGGAGGTGAAGGTTGAGATTGTCGAGACGAAGAACTACCTTCATCTGAGGATTCTTCCCTTGTAGAGGGTGGAGAAGAACCAGGTGGGGACGGTGGGAGACCAGATCCCCCAGCACCTAGGATCAGTGCTTCAAAAGGATCGGTGATATTACCACCTAATGTGTTATTAGGCAGACCAATGCCAAGAGGTTGTTCTTACAGATTGGAGAAATCAAGCGGTTTATTTAGTTGTCTACCAGGATATCTGATTCGGGATAAAGCACTTTGAGTTCTCAAAATCAACTAGAGGACAATTTCTTGTACAACAATCCCTTGAGGAAATGGTGTCACTGGCTCGGCGGGAATGTCAGGTGTAGTTTCTGACGTAGTAGTTGGGTCAGGTATAACGTTAGGGTCTGAGCGACTACGTGTCACGACAGGAGAACGATTGTTTGGGGTAGTCCTACGACCTCCTTGTGCCATCAATGACTTTCAAGCCTTCCTTCTAGCGTCGTTTGTTGATGGGCATTTATGACACACTATCAACAAGAAGGGAAGATCCAGAACGGGGTTGTCTATCTAACGCAAGTCATTTGGAGTGACCTACCCTGACGGGTTTTATGGCTCCGTTAGCCAACTAGGATTCTAGTATAATTAAAAGATGTAAAACTAACTAAATGTATAATCCTATCAATCAACACACTAATACGATTACTTAACTGATAGTAGTAATATATAAAATAGATATATACAATTACAAGGTTTAAATAAAGCCTCGTGAAAATGATGGTTTTAAACTAATGAATCAGAATAAGATGCAACAAATAAAGGGAATTGTTTTTTCACTATGAATGACAAAATAACGAATAATGATTGAATAAGATTATAAATAACATAATGATAATGGTCAAAGCATTAAAGTTTAAATGATGTAATCATTATTCATTCGTAAATTAACAAATCAAATAAAATATAAACTAACTAACCTAACGATGATCAATTGTACTAAGCTAGATTTGTCTTTTTGTGTTGTATAAGCTCCACTTAACATGTTGTCAAGTATAAATCTATGACAAAAAGCAAGAACGATATTTCCTGAAATAACTCGAGGAAATATTTTATATTTTCGAAACAGATCTATGATAACAGAAAGACATAAATTTTCTCTCATGTGACTTTAAAATGTCCAAAAGATGAAAACAAAATCAACTCCAACCCTCAACAAATCGTATTATCAACGACCCAACATTTGATGTAAATTCAAGATGTATAGATAGACGATTAGTCACATATGTTAAAGGAACCAAAATATAATGAACCATGTAAAGAATAACACAACATGAAAAGATAAATGTAGAACAGTTTAAAGCTAGTTCAATACAAATAAATTTTCATGTCCATAAATTATATGAGAAACAATAATAACATTACACCATCTACAAAAGGATGAAAGCCAAAAAGTAAATTGTATCCCATATAGTTTCAGAATGATAAGTCCATCATAAGGTCCAAGAGGAATTTCCCTCATTCCTGGACAAGTAGTGCTATTTAAAACAAGTTCCTAGTATGTTTCTCATATCATGAAAGATAGATACAGATCTACTTTAAAAGGCATTTACTAAAACAAAATAACCATAAAGATAAGTCTGTTGAGACAACTATTCAAAAATAGTTACATCATTAAAATATTGTTTTTCAAAAACGAAATTACAAGTCCATTGTATTCCCAACTTTTGGCTCGTTCTTTTAATCTTTGCACATTGATCTGTTGTTTACCAGAGAACAAAAAAAAAATTGAAATCTAAATTAGAAAACAACCAAATAAATAAATCAAAATATAAGCTACAGACTCGTAGATTTTGTAGTTGGACTAAACAAAAACAAAATGAAAACAAATTCAGTTATTATTTAAACAAAACCAATTGTGAATTACAAGAAGAGTGTTTACCAATTAGAACTTTGAAAAAGAAACATCAGACAAATCTAAATTTACAACAACATTGAAACTGGTGGAGTTTTTTATAATCGCATCTCCTGATCTCTTGAAATGTTTGTTGGCTCTAAACGAATTTGATCAGATGCTAGCTCTAAGATCATCATTTTCCTTTTCCAAAACTGCGTTTCGAGTCATTACTTGATTTAGTTAAGCCTGTAGATAAGGGATGTCTTGATAGTATCTTTGGATCTAGTCAAAGCAACCTTCACAGTACACCTGCTCTAGATTTTGCAATGGACGAGTTTGGTCTGAGTTAAGAAGTTTACCCTGTTCCATAATATTTTTAAGGTCATACTGAATACCTAAGAAACCTTCTTGTTCCTTTAAAAAAGGAGGCAAATTAGACACGAAATCGTATCAAAGTGAATTTATCTAAGTAGAATCAAATCTAGTATCGTCAACAGAGATCGAGTCTTCAATATCAATGGTGGGGATAGGCTCTTCGTGTTTGTGATGTTGATTCCTGGCCATTCTAGAAAGGATTCAGTTGTTCCTTTTGTTCTTGAATTCTATATCCTAAACCCTCTGCATTTTTTGTTTTCCCTGCTTCTTAGTTTTAATTTCATTCATATCCACCAAACCTTGCCTAGGATTTGGAGTAACAGATACCTTACCCTTCAATTTATTGCGCACTTCCTCTAAAGAATTTTTAGGGACGAATTCGTGCCTATGGTGTATGTCTCTGATTGATTGATGAAAATCAACAGGTGTCTCAATAAATAACATAGGGTCTTCTGTAACTTACAATTCAATATGAAGGTCTTGCAGAGAGTGAGTTGAAGGGCAAGGCCTGGTAGGATCATCGAAACACAGGAGTGAATCGCTTACCGATTCAAGTGTGAATGGAACATAACCATTCCTAACCAAGAAATTTTTCCATTTATCCCCTGCCTTTGACAAATGGGAAATGACTAAGACTCGAATCAAGCCATGATTTAAGATACTCAACTGTGAATTAGGGTTTTGCCTCTGATAAAATCTAGCCATCTTCAGAAGGATTTTGAGCAGGTAAAAAGGCATGTTTAAACTAAACCCTAAGAATACCATTAACATGTGTATATGAAACAAAAATACCAATCCATATCGTCCCTCACAGGTAACGAATTGCATGATAATTAATAACAAACTGTGCCATTGAGGCTTGAACAGATTTATGGGTCTACCTTTGACGTTGTAGCGTGACTTCCTGGAAATCATTAACATGTGCCAAGGAATACCTTCGATTTTTAGATTTGTGAACCAACGATATCCTTCTCGTGACAAGCATGTGGCTTCTGCAATCGATTCCTCATTGACTTGCAACTGCAAGTCACTTATTTTGGCTCTAGTACCATCGAAGGTCTTGGCGAAAGCTTGGGCGATTTCAAGGTTAAAGCCCTCGAACGACTGTATAAAATTAACCCATCCAAAGATTGTGAGATCATCCACAACATCATCGTGGGAGAGAAAGGCATGTGATCCATTCGGCTCTATCCTTACCATAGGGGCCATGGACTTGGTTATGATATACCAATAGGTGTAGAAAAGAGGAGCCCGTATTTGAAAACACTTGATACAAATGATAAGTTTTGCATTGTTGAACGTGGCCCGATAACTATGATTTCAAGAGAAGACCACCATGACTACAACGTTAGTTGTTGATTGAACCCTAAACCAGAGGACAAGCGCAATCGAAAACCACCTCCTCTATTTAGAACCTAACCCTCAAAACGAAGCTCCACCAATGATGCAATGAATGCGAGCTCAAGCAAGCGGGACAAGGGTGTGGTGGTTTCAGAGCACGACTAATAGCCATGTAAGACGGTGATTAGACTGTGATATGACGGTCAAGGGCATCATTCAAATTATAAATTTATATCAAAGTTTAGTTTCAAAATCTATCGTGAAGGTGGTAAAGTGACAATCAAAACTCTAAATGAAAAACGATCAAGGCATAACCCAAACGTTATCAGCGCATATCCTAATGATAAAGAAACATTTCACAAAACGATGTGCTCATTACCCTTGAAGTATCTTAGGATCATTAGGTATTTTAAAGACTTGTCTAATTACACACGGAGAAATTTTAGAATTTGTATGATGTGTTTATGCCAAGCTTGTTTCAATTTCATGCTTTAACAATCTTGAAACTGAAAAAGAGTAACTAAGAAATTTATTAAAGAAAATACACAACAAACAATCAAGTGACTTTTCAAACAAGACTCATAATTGAAGTCTTTGCAGACACAAAGAGACAACTATTAAAAATTATTTTTCGTCAAAAACTGTGTTTTAAATATCGATGAAACAACGTGAATATTTGGCTACCAACACCACCCCCATGAATGGAAGCATGTTCTAGCTGAGGAGACAAGAGGCTGTCAGCCCAAAGTACCACTTTCCTTCTGACAGGAGGAATAGGATAGGTCAAGAACCCTCTTGGGAAAAGCATGAAAGAAGGGGGTGGGGGGGGGGACACACGGGCAGATAGTAGAGAGAGAGGTGTGTGCGTGAGGATCTGCAGAGAGAAGGAGAGACACTAGACAAGAGCGCATGCACAAAGGAGAATGTGAAACCCCGATATGTAGAAGGAAAGAGAAAGGATCTGCGTTTGATGTTGAGGAAGCATTTGATAAACCTCGCAGGTTGCTCTGAAAAAAGAGAGGATCTCTAAGAAATAGTATAAATTTCCCCGGTGATATCATGGCTTGGAACGGGGGTGGCCAAAGCACTAAGAATGAATGCCTCTGAGCCTATGTTTGGGTGGAAAGGAAATTCCTATAGTCAGTTGGTTGGTTGTAACTTGTAATAGATAAGTACTTTGTTTACCCTACGCACTTGAATTGAAATGCATGATCAAATGTCTATGTTTGTGACTAATATTTGTAGTGTTTGATTCATAACGAAAAATGCTTATTGTTCTTCTCTAAATTGTTGTCTTTGAATGGTTATGAGATGACCAATGTGGCCTCTGGGTTGGTTGGGAAATCCTCAAGGTATTTTTCCCAAGGATCAACTTCACAGTACTAGAGTAGGGGCAGACTCCACAAGACTGCTACAGTCAAGTTGATCCTTCGAAGGTGCCTTTCCCTATGTTAGAACCTAAGTTCTGTGAATGGAGGGTGCTTCCTTCAAACTAGTATTCTAAGAGACCACATGATAATGCCCACAACCTTAACCAAATCTCAACTAAGAGTCGAGCTTATAGACCGAGACTCATTAGAGGGTCTATATAACCAAGGCCTAGGAACCCTCGGTTAAGTTCAAAGGGAGCTAAGTGTTCGGGACTCTGGGAGTCTGGAGCCCCGGGGAATTAAGTATTGCAAAAAGCAAATTGTGCCGAAGACAACCTGTCGATTCGGTGGCTTGAGAGTGGACCGACATCTAGCGGTCATTTACCCATTACCATGGGACTCATCCCCACGTTAAACCCCGATCCACTTACTGGTCACGAAGCGATGCGGGCTGTAGATCTAAGGACACTCGAGAATTTCCCTGACCGTTATATCTACACCGAGGTCAGTCCGGCATTGACCACTTCGGGAGAATAAAGGTCTTGCACCTCCAAAACTCTCGAATGTTAAATTCATGAAGTAACTTCGACCGTCGATATTCAGATCCTTTGGGATCCTTCTCAATCGTCGATCTGGGGACTCCGTTGAGAACCCCTATTAATCATCCATCAACCTACAAGCGTGTCCATGGATCGAGTATATTCGGGATGTTTTAACCTGATGGTGAATGTGCACTTCCTCGTAGCATCGAAAGGCCGAAGTCCATCCTAGTCGTCCATTGTTAAGGACCCGTGTCGCTAGATCCGTTAGTCCGGAGACTTGACACTCTGGAGGAACTTGTCCAAGAGTCTTCAAGGCGTGAAGACTCTAGAAGTCACGAATGACAGATTAAATCTCAACCGTTGACAGGTAAGGGATGCATGGGGCCGAATCCTTTAGTCCAAAGTGTTGTTACTCTGGGGGATTTGAGGTGTGGTGTGTCGATAAGCTTTGAAGCTCGAAGTGACGAGAGTCGTTGATTCGAGGATGCTTCATGAATTTTCCTGACCGTTAGATCTAGGTTGTGGTTATTTCGACACCGACCAACTTCAGAAGCAAAGAGGAGTTTGCATCGCAAAACTCCCGAACGTTGAAGTTATGAATTAACATGAGTTGTAGATTCATGGATCTACGTGGATGCACCTTGACTGTGAGATCTGACGGATGTTGGAAGGCTGTCAGTCTGGTGTGACATGCCAGGGTGACGTGGAACCACAATCGATGAGCCACATGTCACCTCGATTTGTGCATTTCGTAGAACCTATATGCCTATTGGAACGTGACACGTGTCACCACCCGAATAAGGACTTGTGTCACCCTTGGCCCTTGTAGTGTGTCATCCCTGGCACTTACATGTTTGGTTCAGGTGGTTGAAGCCACATGGAGAGCTTTCGGGACTTTGGGGTGTAGTGTCGTAGAGGGACGTTCAACGTAGAACGTCGAATGTTGACGTTCAACGTAGAACTTCGAATGCTGACGTTCAACATAGAACGTCGACATTCAACATAGAACGTCGAACGCTGACGTTCAACGTAGAACTTTGAATGTTGATGTTCAACATAGAACGTTGAACCCTGAATGTCGACGTTCAACGTAGAATAATAAATGTTGACGATCAATATAGAACATCGAACGCCAAATGTTGAACGTTGGTCGTCGAATGGTTAAGGCCATGTGGAGAGATTTTGGGACTTCGAGGAGTATGCGTGCATTTAGAAAAAGGGGCGTTCAACACCAACGTCGACCGCCATGTGGTCCCCAACTGATAACGCCCGGACAACTTTGGGAGGCCACATATTGCAAACCAAAGGTCATATTAGAGCCGGTAACAGTCGTTAGAGAGCTACGGGCGAGTAGAAGAGGATGAAGACCTCGAAGAGATGAGTCTAGATGATTAGAGTGAGAAAAAATTGGATGCCCCACCCCATGAAATGGTATTTAGGGGTCGAGTGTGTTACACTCAGAGACATGAAGTCTCTAGGAGCAATGTACCTCCCAGGACGAGACCATGCCAAATAGTATAGAAAGCCAGTCAAGACCGATTGTAGCAGCATTATGGTAATAGATCCAAGTAGAGGTGATTGTACTACATCTAGAGGGAGCAAAGATCGAGTTACTGCCAGAGAATGAGGAAGAGCTACCTTTAGTGTCAAAGGGAGCAGAGACAGAGGATGAGTCACCTCCAACTCTAGAGGGATTGTTGATGTTTGAGGAAACATCATGAGACATTCTCCCCGAAGGGTCCTATGTGGACTAGTAGGGGGGAATGTAGACTTCATCCTGATGTGCCTTAGATGGTGAGATGAAGGAACCAACACATTGGTTTCACAAGGAAGCCTCGATATATCTTGTGAGACATTGGTTCCATGAGGGAACCTCGATATGTCTTAGACATTTGTTTCATGAGGAAACCTTTATATGTAAAATATGGTCCAAGATGACATTACCTTTCAGAGGGAGACAATTGAGCCTATTGATCAAATTGGTCCTATTGATCCTATAGCTCCAGTTAATGTTCCCATAAATACTGCAGTAGGTCAGAAGAGACCTGCATGGGCTCGTCAAATGTTGCAAGAGGTAGAAGGACATGCAACTCCTTGTGGTACCTTCTGAGTGAGCAATAGACCTTAGAGATATTCATGTTATGCCGCATCCATGAGCCACATCATTCATTTTGAGCCTTCCTATTATGAGGAGGCAAATAGTCAACCAATATGGAGAGATGTCATGATGGAGGAGTATCAGTCCATCATGAAGAATGATGTGTGTCATATTGTTCCAAGACCCGGGGGGAAGTCTGTAGTGACTTCCAGATGGATCTATAAGATCAAACACACATTTGATAAAGGCATTGATCATGTCAGCTATTGTAAAAGACCAAATCCCCTTTTGCGGATTGGTCAAAACATAATTGTAATAGGCAGAATAAGAAGTTGGCCCCAGAATATATTAAAGGGAGCCCATAATATATTAAAGGTGGTTATAACCACCCAGAAGAAGAGGTCGGCCCTGCTAGTGAAGAGGCACCTCCACACATGCAAGATTTGTATAAATAAGGAGGCTAGTGCCTCATTTAGACACACACTCACTTGTTCATTTGAGGTGCAAGTTTCGGAGCTGCAGTTGGAGAAAAGAGAGAGAGAGAGAGAGAGAGAGAGAGAGAGAGAGAGGTGCATTCTTGGGAGAGGACTTTCTGTATTTGTTTGAGTTATCTCTTGGCATTGTATTGGCTATCTATAATAAGGAAGTTTTGTTGGGTTTTCTCCCCCATGAGGGTTTCTCAAGATAAATGATGTGTCTCTTGTGATTGTGTATTTCTCAGTGATCCTATCTTATGTTATTGTTATCTAGTGAAATGCAAATAACTCTAATAATAGCTTAAACCTTAACATGGAATTAAAGCTATGTTGAAGAGAGCATCTTTCACAAGAGAAAGTGAAAAACGTCACTGTTGTCGTACATGCAAATTAGGGATTTTTGTTGATGAAGTATTTCAGCCCCAAAACCATCTAGAAAAGTGTGCCCTTCCTCA
>JZKD02S1662490.1:284793-298400 GCA_000966675.3 Picea glauca
CGTAGGGGTTTTACCACGTGAAAACATCGATGTGTTGATCTTTGATCTGGTTATGTGAGTGGTTATTGAAGGTGTTCGTCCTCTATTGGAATACTTGTGTTGTCGAACAATATTGACTTCCAATATTGATCTATACAAATCAAATGTGTTGCAGATGTACAAAGCCTAGTGTATGTTCAGAGGATTCTCCCAACAAAGGGGAGAAGACTATGACAAGACACTTATGAAGACAACCAGAATAATCATGATTCATATATAGTATGAGATGCAGGGGGGAGCAATCCCCATATTTAAAAAATTGAATGGAAGTTGGTGCAGTAGATCAGTTGGGTCATGGAGACATGACTATGATAGCATTACCCCCATGAAAGAAGAAGAGCTATCCTCAATATCAATTATTGAGCCACTCTTAGTTTCAAATGAAACTGTTGTCGTGATAAAATAAGAGGATTTACTCTCAGATTTTAGCATCCACAGTGAGAATGAAGCGGTCATTCTTAGCCTCAAAGCAACTGCAGGTGCAGAGTCTCAGTTCCAGAAGGAACAGTTGAAGAGAGAGTAAAGGACATACTCCCAGGCAATGAGACAGATAGTGCCTTGCAGAAAGCACATAGAGCTAGCACATGATTGTGCAGATTGAGTTGCAACTGAGGAAGTGTACCAGATTGGTACAATGTAATGATAAAAATTGATTTGAAGATTGAAGATAGAAAGACTCATGTCTGCCAGTTGAAGAAGGATCTGTACGTGTTGAAGCAATCTCCTATAGCTTGATATGGCAAAATTGGAAGTTTTTTGACGAGCTCGGGTTGTACCAAGAGTAAAGCAGATTCTAACCTCTACTTCAAGTTTATGATGAGCCGATGATATTATTGTTGTATGTGGATGACTTATTCTTAACTGGAGAAGAAAAACTCATCACCAAATGAAAGAAGAAGCTTGCTTCAAAATTTGAGATAAAATACCTTGGCCTAATGCTTTGTTTCTTAGGTCTTGAGGTATGTTAGAGTCCAACGAGAATCTTACTTAACCAAGGGAAGTATGCAGTCGAAATCCTGAAGATATTTGACATGTTGGAGTGCAAGTCCATGAATACACTCATGGAAACGAAGTTGAAACTATTGGTCGACACTTCGTTAGAATTGATTGATGCCACAATGTATAGAAAAGATCATTGGATCACTGATGTACCTGACGAACACCAAACCAGATATCTGTTTTGCCATGAATACCTTGAGTCAGTTTATGGTAGAACCTAGACATTTTCACCTAGTTGTTGCAAAACATGTGATGAGGTACCTTAAGGGTACATTAGATTATGGTCTCAGCTATGATGGAGATCATGATTTCACACTGAGTGGGTACACTGATTCAGATTGGGTTGGAAGTGTCTCCAACAAGAAGAGCACTTCAGTATGTTGTTTCAGTTTGGAATCATCCATGATCTCATGGCAGAATCAGAAGCAACCTAGCATTGCTCTCAGTACAAAGAAAGCAGAATATATTACTGCATGTTCTGCCAGCTGCAAAGCTATATGGCTTCAAAAGTTGTTGACCTGTCTATTCAACCTAGAGATGGAAGCAACCACGATCCTATGTGACAACCAAAGCTGCATAAAGATGATAAATAATCTTGTAATTCATGACAAGTCAAAGCACATAGAGATCTGATGTCATTACATCCGTGACATGGTGCAAAGAGGAGCCATAAAGCTCCAATATGTTAGCACAGATGAATAGGTTGTCGATGTGTTGACCAAGCCTCTATCTCGTGTAAAGTTTGAGCACTTTCGAGATAAGCTTGGTATAGTCTGAAAGGACCTCCCTCGAAGGGGGGAGTATTGTTGTGTTGAGATATGTCATCCTAGTACTGTGCTTTTAGCTTAATTGTTGTGACGTAAAGCCAGTCTATTACTGTGTTGAGATATGCCAGCCTAGTATTGTGCTTCCAACTTAATTGTTGTGATGTAAAGTCGGTCTAGTACTGTGTTGAGATATGACAGCCTAGTACTGTGCTTCCAGCTTAATTGTTGTGATGTAGAGCCAGTCTAGTACTATGCTTCCAACTTAATTGTTGTGTTGAGATATGCCAGCCTAGTACTGTGGTTCCAGCTTAATTGCTATGACGTAAAGGCAGTCTAATACTGTGTTGAGATATGCCAGCCTAGTACTATGCTTCCAACTTAATTGTTGTGACGTAAATCCAATGTAGTATTGTGCTTCCATCTTAATTGTTGTGTTGTGATTCTAGCTTAATTGTTGTGTTGTGATTCCAACTTAATTGTTTTGGTGTTTCCAGCTTAATTGTTGTGTGGTATGCTAGCTTAATTGTTGTGTGGTGTGCCAACTTAATTGTTGTGCGGTGTGCCAACTTAATTGCTGTGATGATGTGTCAACTTAATTGCTATGATAATGTGCCAACTTAATTGCTATGATGGTGTGCCAGCCTCGTGCTGTGATGATGTGTTGCCAACCTCGTGCTATGTTGCCAGCCTCGTGCTATGATGATGTGTTTCCAGCCTTTGTGCTGTGATATTGTTGCTTTTGATGTTGTATCAACCTTGTTAGGTTATTAATGATGATGATGTATTAATGTTATACTAATCCATGTTGATGCAGTTGATGATGACGATGCCACTTCAGCTTCTTACTGAAGTTGATGATGACAATGCCACTTCAACTTCTTGTTGAAGTTGACGATGACGATGCCACTTCAGCTTCTTGCTGAAGATGACGATGATGATGCCACTTCAGCCTCTTGATGAAGATGATGATGCCACTTCAGCTCCTGAGTCCTTGTTGAAGATGATGATGATGATATTATTTCAGCTTTAATGTTGAAGATGATGATGATGTTACCTTAGCCTCATACCAATGAGGATGATGATGTAACACCAGCTCCATGTTGTATTGATGATGCTCTAGCCTCTATGTTGTGTTGATGATGAGAAAAACTTTTGATGATTTATAGATACGTCAGTTAGTGCTCAAAGATGATATTGATGATGTTGTCCTCTCACCCACCTGATGTTGTTGATGATGTTGTCCTCTCTCTCGCCTGATGTTGTCGTACAATGCCCTTCTTGTTAAGGGGGAGTGTTGAAATAATGTAACTGCAAAGTGTATTCTAATTATTATTGTTGTATTATTCATTAGATCAATCCCCTATTCCGGATTTATCATGTCGGCTATTGTAAAAGACCAAATCCCCTTTTGCGGATTGGTCAAAACATAATTGCAATAGGCAGAATAAGAAGTCGGCCCCATAATATATTAAAGGGAGCCCATAATATATTGAAGGTGGTTATAACCACCCAGAAGAAGAGGTTGACCCTGCCAGTGAAGAGACACCTCCACACGTGCCAGGTTTGTATAGATAAGGAGGCTAGCACCTCATTTAGACACACACTCACTTGTTCATTTGAGGAGCAAGTTTTGGAGCTGCAGAGAGAGAGAGAGAGAGAGGCACATTCTTGGGAGAGGACTTTTTATATTTGTTTGAGTTATCTCTTGGCATTATATTGGCTATCTATAATAAGGAAGTTTTGTTGGGTTTTCTCCCCCATGAGGGTTTCCCAGGATAAATGATGTGTCTCTTGTGATTGTGTATTTCTCAATGATCCTATCTTATGCTATTGTTATCTAGTGAAATGCAAAGAACTATAATAATAGCTTAAACCTTAACACAGTTCTCGTCGGGGACATGTACTAAAAAAATGATCAAATGCAGCCTACTTTGATGCCACTGATCCAAATTATTTTCAGAACGAAATGAAAGCAGAGAAATTACAATGAAATACACATGAAAATTGCTAAAAACAAAGAAATACAACAATTCTTGATTTCTATTAATGAAAGAATTGTAAAGAGATTGTAAAAATACAGAGTGCAAGTGTAACACACCCACTACCATAATCAAATTTTTTCGTTGCTTTCTGCAGAATCTGAGCCCCCGAAATATCTACGGAGGCCTAGCGTAAGCTAGCTCTCTCCCTCTCTCTGCTCCCATGTGATCTCGGGTCATGATCACAGGTCAAATAATCATGGCGCCTCTTTGTATTTCGCGCCTCGATGCTACAGAAATGTCGAATCGTTCGACTCTGCAACTGCCAAACCCTGACAGGGTTAGTGACTGGCCAATAGGGACGAATCCCTATAGGGTTAGCAAATGGCCATTAGGAACGACCCTGTCGCGCAGTTGAGTGGAGTACAGGTGGCAAGAGGGAAGCACGACACGGTGGGCGACGTGACAGGAGACGGGTCCCACTTCACACACCACACCATTCCGGACCCCCCCCATTAAAGGCAGAATGGCAAGGGGGGTCCAGAATTTGCCTGAGCACCATTGATCAGGGTAAATAAATCCTGACTGTTCAAGAGTTGCGCATTCGATTCCAGACCCCCTCCTCACCGCTAAAGGCAGACCAACAAGGGGGCTCCAGAATGAAGCCTAAGCCGTAGATTTGGGCGGGTGGACTCTGGCCGTCCAGATCTGCTCGCCACTTACCCTAAGGTGCATTCGCGCCCCAGCTTAAAGTCGACATCTCTTCCTCACATCTGATGGTCGTTATAGACCCTGAGATCCTCCGAAAGAATCTCATCCATTCATCGGGACTTATCATCACAAGAGTCCGAACTCTCGACCACAGGACTCCCGAATTCTCGATCCCTGGTTTCCCGATGTGGTTAATCTCTCGACACGTAGCCTCCTTAAATCGGACGGTCTAGATCTGTCTCAGGGTTTCCACCATGGAAAGTCTCGATCTCTCATCACCAGAACTCCCGAGTTCGTGATTCTTGATTTCTCGAAATGGGAAATCTCATGACACGTGGCCTCCTTAAATCGAACGATCCAAATCTGTCTCGGGGTTTCCAAAATGGAAAGTCTCGATCTCTCATCACCAAAACTCCGGAGTTCGCGATTCCCAATTTCCAAAAATGGGAAATCTCACGACACGTGGCCTCCTTAAATTGGACGGTCCAGATCTATCTCGGGGTTTCCACCATGGAAAGTCTCGATCTCTCATCACCAAAACTCCTGAGTTCGCGATTCTCGATTTCCCGAAATGGGAAATCTCACGACACGTGGCCTCCTTAAATCGGATGATCCAGATCTATTTTGGGGCGATCGCCCCTATTCACTAGGGGTTTAACCCTCGGGTATTTCCTGACAGATCCAACGACTGTCGGGTTTTCCAGCCGAGATCTGACGGCTCATACAGGTTCCTAACTTGTGTGCTCTCCCACGACTCCCTGGACGTGGAAAGATCAATGGTTTGGATGCTCTCATGGACCTTGGGGATCTACGGTCCCGACCTCTTCGCTACCCATGAAGACACAGAAAGTCACAGGGGTAAGGCACTTAACATCCTACTTTCTCCTACCAAATTTAACAATCATGAGTGACCACAGATTTCTCGATGGAATCTCGTTCGTTGATCACCACCTATCAAGGTTAAGGCACTTAACTTTCCATCTTCTTCCTCTTATCTGACGGTCGTGAGTGACCACAGATCTCCCGACGGGATCTCGTCCGTCGATTCGATACTTATCAGGGATTTCTTAAGGCCTTGCACCTTCACGTCCTTTTTCTAGGTTCTTGATGGGCTTTTCGAGAAGGATATCTCTATGGGGAGGTTTACCCAAGGTACTATCTGAGGCAGATAAGGGTATCGCTCTCCCGAGAACCAGACGTGAAGTCTGAATTAGATCAGTACGCATATAAATAAAGATTTATGAGAACATAAGCCATACATAGTATTTCCATATAAACATACAACTACCAGTACTGATCAAGACACCATACATACATTCTTATAATGAAATCATTCATAATTTCACAGCTTATGATCATAAATGTCAGAATACATATATTTCAAGATGCCAAAGGAAAAACACTTATCATAAAGTAACACCAGGGTATATGAAACTGCTGAGAGGGGTGCTCGTTTCCACCCAACCGTAGGCTCAACAACTCCCAGTGGATTTACCACTAGCCACCCCCGAGCTGAGACCACGATGCTGTGAGACTGCATCTTTGTTTGTTGGTGACCAGGAGCAAAGGTTACTCTCCTTCCTCTCTGCTATCACTCACTCTGCCTATCGCCAGAGTTCTCTTTCTCCCCTCGTGCTTGCCCCCAATCGCTTCTCCCCCATGCCTTATCCTCTTGCGAGGTTGCATGTGGCGCGATTTCCCTCACGCTGGTCAGGCCTGACAGTTCTACGGATGGTCGATTCACCTCCCCATCCCTCATTAATTTCTGAGGAGCCATCTACCTACCAGCTTGCGAGACATTTAATTCAGGGCCAGCGAGCCGCTTTTGGTTCTCCGGGCCAGTGAAATCCAAATACGGTATTGTTTTTCGATGGAAGTTAACGCCACCTTTCCAGGTGCCTTCCACCGCCTTTCTGCAGCCATCGTGGTCTCTTTTTCAGCATATCCCCTCTCAGCAGTCCTACAATATAAATTCATAATATTATTCACATTCATCGACCTTTTCCACAAGGTCCATTCACATCACATATTCACATTTCTGAGTTTGCCACAGTTCTTGGCCAATCCAGTTATTTTTACAAACTGGGGGAAACAGGGTGTTATAGCAAGACTCACTAGAATGGTGGCAGCTTTATCTTTGAGAAGAGATGTGACGGCTACGCTTATTCTCCATAAGATGGTTACAATGAGGCTCTGAAGGAATTTTTATGATAAACATGAATTCCAAAACCCTAGACATCCAAAAACCTAACTCTAGGAGATGAAACGCCAAAATTCATGTGGGCCCCGTTTGGGTAAGTTAGTACATTAACTTCCTAGGGTCGTAACTTTTGCATACGATCTTTGTTTTGGGCACGTGCTAGCCCGTTGGAAAGGCTTTTAGAGAACTACACATTTCATCGTTAAACTCTGACTCCATCTACAATTTGACTATGGAAAGCCAAAAACAACACTGTTTAGGGCCCCAAAACGACCCTGGAAGTACAACAAGATGTGCTGACATGAAAACATACAAAATAACTAGTTGGATTAGGTGGGAGGCCACCAATATCCACCTGGTAGATGTGTAGGGATTCAGAAATCCTTGGAAGTGTAGAACCCACAATTACAAAGAAGTACATAAGAACGTGTTGCACTAAAAACTAACAAGAGGAGCTAGTTGGAATAGGTGGGTGGCCACCAATATCCACCTGGATCACCCAACTGGGAAGATACACGAGGAAACTTGTGTAAGCCTTAAACTTGGTGGGTGAAAATGAGTTTCTATTGTTGATTGCCGACGAAGGAGAGTGGTTTTCACACCCAATCCAAATTTCCTTGAGAAATATAAGTTTCCATGGTGGTATCTAGCCTGGCACATGGGTGACCAATTGTAAAGAGGACTAGAGTGACTGAGCCTATGGTTGGGTGGAAAATTGCTCACCCTCGATCAGTTGGTTGGTTAACAATTTATGACAAATAAGTCGCTTGATGTGCTCACTTTATGCTCAGATACTTTGCTATGTTCTTTTACAATTTATGAATTTGTATGCATTTGCATATAAATCTATGAGGGAAAGGAAATGATGTATGTTCCAAGTTTCCTGTATGCATAGTATTATCTTTAATGGCTTTTCTCTTTTGAAACTGTATTTAGACATCCTATAATTTAGAGCCCCAATCCCGAGAATTCATAGAAGGCTTAAAAGAAAGTATGATTACCGGCTAAAGAAGATGATTAATGTATGTTTGTCTTTTTCTATGCATGATAATGTTTTCCTCACTCTCAGTTTGTATTAACATCGGGACTGAGTTGACCAAATGGTGTTCCGGGGAAGGAAGTGCATGCATTGATCTCTGGGGTTCATTCAAAACCATACTAATCCCTTGAATTTCACTATTCATCATCTTTTATCATTACCTGATGAAGGACTGGATGACAGAGAATCTGGATCCGAAAGTTCCTTCACATTCGACACCCTGGTTTAGCCTGGTGGGTTGACAGGCCTTTTACTTCAAGGTTCCTTAACCTTATGCTTGGATTTATATATTAAAGTTCTTTATAAAATTTATATAAGATTGGAACCAAGAGGAGAAAGACCTTAATCCAAATCAAATTTTTTATTTAGCTCGACCTTTATAGAAATCTTGGATAACCGGATGGATAAGGTTCCATAACATGGTTCCCCGCCAACAAGAATTGTGTCGTTATTTCCGAAAATCCGTAAATTTGGAGTTTTAAATAAAGCAACAATCAAGTTTTCCCAGATCCCAAATTCTTGGATGGGCATGGTTCCAACAACAAGGCTTCATCGTAAGCGAGGCATCATGGGGAAAAGGTTTTCTTGGATCTTGGATATCTGTATTGGTCGTGGTTTCGATGGCGTAGTTCCATTCTAAGGGTCCTCTGTTACCTTCAGAATCAATGCGTCATGCCACACCAGTCCACGTGTTATTCCACATAAACCCACATGACATGCTACATCAGTCCACGTCATCTCGTAAGTGCCATAGCCACGCCAGTAAGACATCCAAATTCTGAAGGATCCCTCGTGAATATTTTTAAGGAATTTTGGATTCTCTAATTTCTAGATGTGTAGTTTCGAATATAGGTTCCGCTTGTAAGCTTTGTCGAGGTTTTACCATCAGTTATTGGTCTGATGTGTGCCACACCAGCAGGTACGTGTCCTGACACGTCAACACACTCGAGACATGCCACATCAACTGGTACGTGTGAACAAGGATCCACGTGGGCGCCATGTGGACATAAGGTGGAATTTTGCAGAAAAAAGCTTAGAAACTTTAAGAGGTCATATCTTCCTGACAATAGCTCGGTTTTGAGCTTATTGATAGTCGTTGGAATGCTCTTGATGAGCATAATTGACTTTTGAGCTTAGAACTAGATTTCAAATTATGATTAAGAAAGGTATTTTAGAGGGAAATATTGGAAATTTCTTATATCCAACCCACCTAATGATAGTCACGGGGATTAGGTAAGTTACAAATGTCGCTCCTCTGATCTCACTTAGAAACCCATCCTCAAATTTGAATAAAACATCATGTGGGTCATCATTATCACACACATGTCCGTTCCCTCACATGAGCAATTTATGGGGACACACAACCCAATTCAAGCCTCTAAACCGCCAAAACCAGTCTCATGGAGGCATCCATTTGGTCATAATCCAATGAACAACGAACGCGAATAAGAAGGAAGAAATTGTTGAAAAAGTGAAGAAATAGTTGGAGAATTGCTACCTAGCAGAATACATCAAATAGACATGCATGATCGTGAAACAACTTCAAAATATTAGAAAGTCCCTTCCAAAGAGAACCAAGTTAGTTGTGGCAAAGAAAAAGCTTGTGGGGAAGTCCATTGACAACACCCCATGGGAGGTTCTCAAGCCTTGTATGAAATGAATGGATGCCTAAATGTTTGCCCATTTTGAATAAATTTCAACAACCTTGAAGCCTTGAAGGAACTTTCAAAAGAAACATAAGCTCGAAGAGAATGATTTTACTAGGGTCATTTTCGAAGGGAAGTTTTATGCCCTCTAAGAGTTTAAGGCCTTGGAAACCATGCCAACAAGGGCATAAATCCATGCTAAGATCTTGGGCTCATTGCAAAGTCCTTCCACGGGACTTATCAATACACTTTGGGCTCCTGCAAGGGATTTGATGTTTACATTCAAGGCTTATGTTTAGAGGCTAGAGGAAGAATTTGGAAATGCAAGTAATTCATAGAGGTTGTTAATAAGAGAACCTGTGCCTTTTCCTTTCAAGTTGTAAGTACTGTAAATTTTATTTTTGTTCATGAACTGAAGCAACATATAACTTCTGTATTTTTAATAGATAAAAGTTTAAAATATTATATCAAGTCTGATAGGAAGTATGTAAGATGTAAAGGCTACTTAGAGCATGTAGTTAATGGTACTATAATAAAAATATCAAGTCACTGAAGAAGATTTCTCCACTCATCCAAGTCCATGATAATAACACTATTTTGTCGACACTTACTGCTGATAAAACCATAAAATGCTAACTATGTACAATACTAAGAAGAGAGCTTCAAATTCAAATAAACAAGGCTTACATAGTCCTTTTGCTTGATAATTTCCCCTTGCCTAAGTCCTTTTTGGGAAACGTCGTCGCTGCAGGAATCTTTCTTTGGAACATGAATTCCTTTGCCCTCCACTATGATTGGCTGGTAGTGTCCAGTTGTGAGTCAATGTATCCAACCCTATCTTCTCAACCAAACCGCCTCTTTATTGGCTAATAAATAAAAAACTTTATTCTTTTTGTCTCAAGTAATGAGTAAAACTTATGGAGAAGAAGAGGTTTTTAATTTCCTAGCCTCCTCTAGCAAGGCATTCAATCTCTAATGGGGTGTAGTACCCATTTTCATATCTTCAATCAACACAATTGAGTTACCCTCCACTTCAAGGTCTGAAAATCATTTCTCAAGGGTTATTTTTAAGCCTTTTAATACCTAAATCCCGAGCACAAAAGACCTGAGTTTTGTCGTCCTTGTCTCTTAGGAGTCCTCTATTAAAGAGTAACTTGACCTTGATCCCTAGAGGGAAGGTTCTACTTCCCCGTTTCCCTATATTTCCTTTTAACACCTCACCCTTTATGAGGGTCATGACACGTGTAACTTTGTTATTTCTTTTAAACTTATTTTTCAATGTAAATATTTGTTTTTCTCTTGTCCCCACTAAGTGTAATTTACAAAAGTATTTGGTAAGAAGCACCAAGTGCAATAACAACAGTATTAGAAGTAGGCATCACAAAGTACAATTATAACATTATCCAACAATAGTTACCACATGTAGTTATTATAGTACCCAATAGTTGAGTGGATGATAGTAGAATTCCAAGCACAAGAATACTACAAGAGAGTCACTGTCACTAGAATTCTAAGCACGAGAATACTACAAGAGAGTCCTTTTCACTAGAATTCCAAGCACGAGAACAATACAAGAGAGTCCCTGTCACTGGTAAGGATGAAAGAGACCTGCATTTGGTGAATTATCCACTTTGTCATTCAATCACTTTGTTGTTATCGACGTCTCATTGGTTGTATATTGGACATACTATAAAATTGTTCTAGAGTCTATGATCTAGGATCTCAATAATTACTAATTAGATTCTAATTTCTCAGGTTGTGGAGTCCAGTGCTTACTCTTGCAATGAAAGTTACATGAACTAACTCTATTGTTTTAAACTAATGGCTGGTTTATATAGCCCCAAATTTGGATATTTTGGGGGTCTATTTTATATAGTTTATTTTGGTTGGAATAATAGGAGCTAGGATCAATGTACAACTCATAAGTGTGCACCATATAAGATTTGAAGTGATGTAAACCAACTGTAAGTGGTCAATTTCAACCACATGGCAACAATTGGGAATGGAGTAACTTGTTGTGGTATCTGCATTATTCTTCGAACTTCTTGGAAAGGTTGTTTACATGAAAGAATTGACAACGACATTCTCTTTCTATATCTCATGTCTATCGAGATGATGGAAATGTTGTTGCATATGCAATGCACATAGTTTCATGGGTATTTCTATCCCACACATGCAATACTCGTATGTGTTGTACCCATGTCTTGCTCACCTCCTCCTTTACAAAGGTAAATTGTTGTACCCCTACACCTATAATTCAAATTTTTTCATCCTCATCATACTCGTACATGCACCCAGACATGCCCATGCAACATAGGTAACGAGATACTTGATATATAATGGTTGTGTCTTTTGATGATCAAATTAGATGAATTGTTTTCAATTTAATCAGGACCATCTACATTACATTAGGATTCTGTGTTTTCATCTTTCTACTATCTAGGGCTGAAAATGCATGAGATCAACAAAACATCACTGTTATGTAAGAATCCAAGGTGCAAGTATTTTTGGGTATGATTGGTATTCCAAGCTTAACATTTTTAGCAACACAAAGGTCACCCTTCTAGTGGGAGAGAAGAACCCAAGATCTAAGGTTATTATTTTCTTTTTTGTTTTTGTTGGTCAAAGACCCTTTTGGGACAAATCATTGTGGGCTATAAACCTTTGGCTTAGGAGCTATGTCAGAGGGGCATCTAATCCACCAAAATCTCCCTGAACTTGCATTTGGCCTTGTTCTCTTACCTAGGACAAATTGTGTTAACTTTTGAGATATCACAAAACAACACAACAAATTGGTTGCATTACCACAATAACATTTATTGGGGAGATTTAACTCAAGGGTTTGTGAAGAAAGCACACTTGATTGATCACTTGACCACAACGAACTTGCCACTAAAATAAAAACCTTAATGGCATGCCTTGAAGAGAACATAACAATGGGTTTGGGTCCTTAATATGGTTATGTGGACATTGATCACACCATCAATATGTATGGCAACTCCATTTTGGGGGACTCATGCCACCCATTCCCATAAGTTTGAGCTCTACCTTCGTGTGCTCCCATGGCTACTCCAAGGTGTTTCCATGTGACAAAGTTCCACTATCAAATGAGTACACATTGAAATTGTTGAAAAGGCCATGGACTTACATTATACCTAGGGTGATTGTGAGATACTTGGGTATTTTGTTTGGTGTGGGATTATTGCTAATGACTATGTGGGATTGGTGTCTCTACAGGCTCCAGACTACACTTCATATTTGGCATCATAAGGACCTCCTCTTTGCTTGGAAGCTGATAATGGTACACTTCATATTTGTCATCATAAGGACCTCCCCTTTGCTGGGAAGTTGATAATGGTTAAGCGCATTTTGCAAGGCTCACATGTATATTATGTTTCTTGTCGGTTTCTTAGCAAGACTCAATGTCGACGCTTGGAGTAGGTTCTTTGATGGTATTATCTCCAAGGCTAGAGTAATCAAAGACCAAACAAAGAGAATAGAGGATGCCATTATCTCTGAAAATAAAACAAACAAAATGAGTATGTAGAGTGAAGGAAAAACATCAAATATGAAACCATACCAACACCCTTATTACTAAAAAAAAATTCACTAAAAACAAGAAGATTGATAATAACATTATCAAGGAAAAATTTGGAATACTCATTTATATTCCATAGAATAAAGCATCACAAAACCATTATTTAATAAGCTATTATCAAAGAGCAACAACTACTACAAACATGAGAAGTTATTACAACAATACATGGAATAACCAAACTTTAACGTGATCTTATACTTTGTAAGAGATTGGATGAATATATCATACGAGGATTATTGAAAAACTTGGTATTTCTTTATTTATATGGTAATTTTAGGAACTAAACCACCACACTTTTTATACCAATAAAACTGATTTTTTTTTGACTTTACATTAAAAAGTAAGGAATCGAGTTGGTGATACATTTGTGGTGTGTAATGTTCATAGTGTCAAACACAAAAACACGAGTTTAATTTGCCAACTAACTATTAATTCGTGCGAGAATTATGTGTGTATCATGATTCTCCTATGAATGAATTCAATTAATTGGTTTTTGTAGTTAACGTGAAGGTTTTATATATGATGATGATGATGATGATTAACGTCCACTAAGACCTAATTGGTCTATCGGACCTTAAGAGGGTAAGTGATTACTTGTGATTCTTTAGAATTTTGTTTCTGTGCTCGAA
>JZKD02S1662490.1:300414-348822 GCA_000966675.3 Picea glauca
ATTAGCATCAGAGTTAAGGTACTCAATTTGAATTTATGCATTACTCATTGATAAATTTTAATTTTAATTGCGTAAGTGTTGAGAAAATTTGGGATAATTCTTCTTTTATGAATCTAGTAGAAATTTGCTGTACATTTGGTAGGATTTGGTAAAATTTTTAGAAGTTATTTTCAAACCAGTCACTACAGCAGGGCACCAGACAGGAAACCGATCAAGAGGTGCATGGAGGACTACCGACACTACGGGAAGAGCTCAAGCTACAGAAACAATCCCATGACAACCTCAACATGATGCAGAGAAAGATCAAGGTGAAAAGATAACAGATAAAGATCATGTTCGACTTCCATTGGGATGGATGGATGGTTGTACTTGGTACCAGTTGGCTACATTGCTTAGCCGGTCATATTGTATGGTTTCTTCTAATGTTTCGAGAACGAAACATGTGAAGGGGGATGGAATGTACTATACCTAGGGAGGTAATATGGGGTACCTAGGGAGGTACCCAATGAGAATGTAGTTATGTGTTATTAGTGGAAGTCAATTAATATATGGGAATGTGGTCATTCAATGTAAGGTGGACTAGTTCCACTATATTAATAAAGGCCCACTATGGTAGTTGGATGTAATAAATGTGAGAAGGCTCTCTAGAAGGTTCCTAGGAGATAGAGAGAGCTATATAAAGAAGTGTAGGCAATGTAATGGAACATAGTGAAGAATATTGTGATTGTACAAGCAAGGATTGCTTGAGGAGTTTTATCCTTCCATAAGGATTAATATAAGGTGTTACCCTACCTCAAGGGTTTTGGATATTTCTTGTGTTCATGGTTATGGTGAATGGTTTATGGTTTATTCCTGGTTATTTCTGAAGTATATTTGCAGATCTGGTTTAGGTACTTAACATTATGACTTGATTTGGAAGCAATTTTAGGTAGCCTCTTGTCTTCCATGTTGTTTAGCTTGTTCTTATACATTAGGTATCTAGTCATAGTCATGCTCTCAATAGGGGAGAGGCTAGTTTCTACGAGGAGGATGAGATAGGGCGTATTTCCTTTAATTTTTTATATAATATATAAAAAATTGGGATGTTTCATATAATTAAAAGTTTTAATTTAGTTTGAATTTTATATATTTGATTTACTTAAGTGTAGTTGTTATAGAAAATATTTTGCGTAATGGCATTGTTTTTAATAAACAAGACTTAAAAGTCATTAAATGTAAGAATAACTTTCTTTTATAATTTTATAGTGAACCAACTAAAAACAGTTTATATTAAAGGAGAGGAGTATTTATATTTATATATAAAAAAAATATAATAAAAAATATTTTTATTTTTTAGAATTTATTCAATATTTAAAAATAAATAATTGAAAAAAAAATTAATATTTAAATCTTACTTTATATTGATGATGATGGTTAACCTTCATTAAAATCAAAATTGATTTATTAAACTTTATTAAAAATTAAAAAGCTTTCAAGAAACAAATATTTATGAAGTTCATATAATAGGACATCACCAAGGATAAAGTTAAATTCCAATTTGGGAGTTGGACATCACCAAGGATAAAGTTCAATTCCAATTTGGGAGTTGGACATCACCCAGGATAGGCTATGCTAGAGTCCCAAGTCTCAAATGGATATGAAATTCAACAACATTCCTTGGTAATGGATAGGGTTCTATTTCACTTTGAGAGTCTCTCCATGCTAGAGGCCCAAATGGATAAGAAAGTCAGCAACACTGTGAGCATCTGAGTGGGTTCAATGGTTAAGAACATGTGTTATCTTCGGATGCTCATATTAACCCCTTGTGACAAGGCTGAAAGGGTAGACGACCCTGGGATAGAGGTTCACTTTAGTAACTACTTAATTAATTACTTACCAATGATATCTCAATATAAATATATAAATATAAAATGATGTTGCTTAGTCCAACAATTAATAAGATTATTCACTCATCAAAATAATACAAATATAAGATTATTCACTTATCAAAATAATAAGATTATTCACTTATGAAAATAATACAAATATAAAACTTAAATCCACGTCCATAAGACTATTCACTTATCAAAATAATACAAATATAAGACTTAAATCCATGTCTATATTCTATGTGAGGTGACTTTTTAGAAATTAGGGTTTATATTGAATTTGCAAGCGGCGGCGGAGGTAGAGAAGAGGAAGAGCGACAGCGGAGGAGGTAGAGAAGAGGAAGAGCGACAGCGGGAGAAAGTAGATCAGCCATAATGGTGAAGTTCCTGAAGCAAAACAAGGTTGTCGTTCTCTTGCAGGGCCGCTTCGCAGGTCGGAAGGCTGTAATTGTTAAAAATTTCGACGACGGCACTGCTGGACGGGCGTATGGCCACTGTCTCGTAGCAGGAATTGCTAAATATCCTAAGAAGGTGCTGATAAATTCTACAAACCCCAAAGATCTCCTTCTCGGAGATTTAATTTCTTGAGAGGTTATATGAGTCTGGTTTGCTCTGCTTTTTTACTTGTTTCAGGTCATCAGAAAGGACTCTGCGAAGAAAACGGCGAAGAAATCGAGGTTGAAGGCCTTCATCAAGGTTGTTAACTACAACCACATCATGCCCACGAGGTAAGAAAAACCTACATTTTTCTCATAAGTTATGCCACCCCCCTCTCCGTGTATTGCGGAAGCCCTGTGATGTGAAGCCTTTTTAAGATTGATGTTTGGTTTTACTTTGTGTTAACGGGGTCAACAGGTATAGTTTGGATGTGGATTTGAAGAATGTTGTTACATTTGATAAGCTGGAGACACGCGATAAGAAGGTGGCGGCACTAAAGGTATGCCGTTTGTTTTGTGTTTATTGTCCTTCTGTAATGGGGTTGTTATTTTTCTTTAATTTTTTCTCCACATGGGCGTTTTGCTTGGTAAGGGATTTAGATGAAACAGATGAGTTTTTATGGTTTAATAAGATAAGCAGTTAGCTTTTAGGGTTTAATAAGAGAAGTAGTTAGTTTTTAGGGTTTAATAAGAGAAGCAGCTGTTTCATTCAGCGGATCTTAGTCAGCTGGAGAAATCTGATGTAGAGTTTTGTCTCCACCCTTGACAAAATAGTAGCGAATATCTAATCGTCTCCGATTTTTATTTTTAAAAGATTCTAGAAGTAAGGGTGCAGGCACCAGGCTGCATGGGTATCTATTCTGCGAGAAATCATCTGGGATTTGCATGCTGCTTTGTACTATTAAAATTCACGCCTTATTGATGGATCATACCATACGTAGAATATAACCCTCATAGGAGGCCCAACAATGTGCTTACATTCACCAGTGAACCTATCTCCTGCAGGGAACCTCTAATGTTTTGATGTAGTTGGTTGCAAGTTCTTTATTTTCCCTTTTGATTTTTTTTGCAAAATAGATTTGTTTACTGTTCAAGAAAAAAATGAACTCACCCTTCTGCTAGAGTCCAGTAAAGGGAAAATGTGCCATACTAATGAGTGATATGGTATATTGTTTGAATGCTGATTTCATTAAGCCTGTTTTTAATCAAATTCAGGGGTTTCCGTAGACAAAGTTTGTTCTATAATGTACAAACCTGATGATCTGTATCTTACAAAGTTTTGTTGAAACCAACATTACTAGATAAGAACCTGTGAATGAAGCTATATTACTAGCGATGTGATGTAAGTACCATGATACTAAATAATGGGAACGATCTGTTAATGTCAAAACCTATGTCTAGTAAGTCACTATAGGAACATGAATGGCCTATCAATGGGAGAGGGAAGTTGTAGTGGCAATGTACTGTATGCATTATGATTGAAACTTGTAAGGGATTGGCAATTGTGTTATGAGGGCGGGAATAAAGAAGATCAATCAAGATTTATTGAAAAGGAGTGACATTTTTTTTCTTCTTTCCCTGATGTATTCTGCAAAGTCGAGTCCACAATTTCATTTTAGCAGCAAGCCCATAGCATATCCAGCTAGTGACATTGTACTTCTCAGGGAGTTCTTCAGAATTCTGATTAGTGTAATCAATGGCAATATCAATTCTCAAGTTATTCAAGAATTCAAATATCCCACTGATTGAAGTTGCAGTTCTGGTTGATGCACCAAAATCTTTTCTTGCCAATTGTATGACTCAACTGCCTACTGCAGCACCTAGAAACACAAGCATAGATTTTCCAGGATCAAAACCTTCTCTTTCAAGGCCTTCATATGCAGTTTGAATTGCAAGAGGAAGAAGCCTTAGTGAATCTAAGTTTTTTTGTTTCCTTTGGTGTTAGCCACTTCATAAATTGAGACTACTCGGTTTCCCTTGTTATGGCATCTGTTGTGTCTAAGATTGCATTAAGATTAGCTGTATTGGTCCAAGATTGCACAAATATTGGTGATATTGGCTTCCGTTGGAAGCCTCTTTTGCCTTGATTTACAATGGAATTATGGTCTCTATTTAGTGAACAGAAGAATGTATTTTCAAGGACCAAAACCCAGTCTTTCAAGGCCTCCATATGCAGTTTCGACTACAAGAGGAAGATTTGCAGTCTGATTTAAATCTAATTGTTTTTGGGTCCATTGCTGCTACTGAATGTGTTCCATTGCATGGACAAAGACTCCTGCTTCTCTCTTATGTCTAACCTTGCGCAAAGATTGGCCATATTGGTTCCATGTGGTTCCTTGTGAAAGCCTATTTTGCCATATTTTCTAAGGGGATTATGGTCTGAACAGCACCCTTTTGCAAGTTTGGGATGTGCTGACTCTAGCTTGTTCCATGTCTTAGAGGCCTGTGCAAGTTCCAAAGGACTTCTATGAGCACCTTTGTGCACTAGAGACAGGAGTTGTAGTTGTGCTGCCCCCAGCAGTAGCAGATAACCTGTTTGGGGATGGAAATGTTCCACATCAATGTGCCCTCAACAAACTTAAAGTCCTTCAAGGGAAGTGTTTTATCATTGATTGTTTATGCAGACATTGAACCTCAATCATTGTTTTAAAAATTGGTCCATACGGACTTGAATTTTTCTAGTTGACCTAGTTTACACCTGATCGGGTCAACCCAGACCTCTGCTTGGTTCAGGACTGGGGACTGGTTTGGTAATGAACCGGTTGAGTCAAGGCATGACTCTGTCGGTTCAGTACCAAACCGGCCCAACTTGTTCGAGTCCACACCTACTTGACCGAGATGGTCAGGGACCCCACCACGACACATTGTTCATGGAAAAATAAAGAAAACAAACCTAAAACCTAATAACTTGCAACCTAAACCCTACTAGGCATGGCACATGCAAGTAACCGGTGTATAGGTCATGCTTTTGTTAATACTATTATACTACTACTGCAGTCGTAGGAGTCCGAGGAGTCAGAAGACTTTGAGCCAGAGGATGATTTGGTAGCTCATGTTGAGGATACCCTTTCTAGCAGTTGTGTTGAGTTTGATGATTGATTATGTTGATCAATGATTTGTACTATTTACTATGTAGTAGGCCAATAGCTTGTAGCATGTTTTTTGGACTCTAGAGGCCATTGAGAGCCTTATTGATTATGTATTTTGTTGAACACTCGGTGCCATTTTGATATATTCACCTGTACATAGTATACGCATGAGCAGACTTTGTTGTTTCTAATGGTTTGGAATCTTTAAAATATGTTTTTTTCTTTAAAATTTAAATATTTTGTGTATTTTTTAGTAAACGGAGTCATTAAAATCAGATTGGTCTGAGTCATGGTGGAGTTAGAGTTCAAGTCTGAGTTTTAAAGCATTGACCACAGTCATTTCTCCAAGAGTCTGATGACATGATGCTATGACCAAATTAGTTCCATCTATACCTGAAAGTTAGTGAGACAAAGGTGCATTTAGTGTAGGCTTTCTAGAGTTGAGAGGAGTGAACTTGAGGAGGGTCATAATTACAAGATTTCATCATCATCTTCTGCTTTACAATTTTATCCACTCTCTTCATCCCAACTATATTTCTTTAACCCAAACAAAAAATTATTTTTAGTTTGCACTGTAATGTGATATACTCAATGAATGGTCTTCTGTACTGTAACTGTATCTATTTTGGGTGCTCTCCAAAAGGAGAGAAAATGTCATAGCAATGGTCACCATTACCATCTCTATTGCAATGCCTTCTTGTGATTGCTTTGATCTGATATGTTGCCTTAGGATTTTCAATGGTTCAAACTAGATTTCTGATCCAACCCAATCTTTTAGAAATTTTTTCCATTTGAATACAATGTCGAACTGGTTTAATAATCTATACATACACACCCATAATTTACAATTTAATTTTGTATCCTTGATCTTCTTGCATGGGTTCCTTCAATGGGATTTCCCCATTTAGCAGATGGAGATATCCTTCTTTATCTGACACCAATATTTGAGGGATTCCATAAACCCAACAACCAATATATATATATATATATATTGGTTGTTTCGTATGTTATCTTTGCCTCTTGTTTCAAACCATCTAACTGCACACAACCACAATTATACATATAATAATTATTTTATCCAGCATTGCTCCTACAATATCCACTGCATTAAAAGTGCTCAGGGTCTCATCACTAAGCCCTTTCTGTGCATATCCAGCCGTCATGGTAGTCCAAGAGATCATGTCATCAAAAAGCTTGTGTGCAAAGTCCTACCACATTTTGTCTACCTATCATAGAATTCCAGATGAATACATTTCATTCAGGAGTTTATTCAAACATATTGCATGCATCCCCAATCCTGCAACACTGGTAAAATTCAAAAGGCCAACTTCCCCTGACTATAAAAAACACTTTCTGGCATCAATGATTTTGAATTCAGAAAGGACACCATTCTCTCTTCCTGAATGATCAGCCATTGTTTGAGGGAGGTGCCATCTCCAACTCAGCTTCATCATGTAGATCATGGTAGGGTCTGGGTACAAAAGAATGATATTAGAGAAGGGTTCAAGCACTGTAGCCTTTGGGTAAGATCATGTAGCCTCAAGGATGCTATCAGTGGCTGTAAGAACATTATGGAGATCAATGCAAGGTTGTACCATTGGAATCCGTGCTTGCATATTTGGTGAGGTTCCACCAGAGTTGGCTTTCAGGAGCATGGACTTTGCACACCAACTAATGTGTAAACCAAAGGTATGGAGTCTGCAAACAAAAAGTTTGACAAAATGTCTCTAAGAGGCATTGCACATAATGTGCTTGAAGAAATGCATAGAACAGGTTCAATTTCCACGAGCTCACTTGGCCAGCTGCCATTAATTCACTGCTTGTGTAGAAATTTTAGTTTGATCGTAAGGGTAGGCCTTCCTATTGAAAGGTGTAAGAAGAGACCCTTATAGTCAAACCTATCTGTTCACAAATATTAATCCATTGTGAAGATTGTTCTGCAATCTTGTAAGATAAGCAAACACTTGTTACCTTTACAATGTTTAAGAGGTTTTGAGATCGATTCTGGCGGAAAGTGAAAGGAGCTGTACTCATGATTGACTGATTGATGAGTGCCTATAAGTTCTTTAAATATGTGACTGTGGGGGAATGGAGTAAGTCAAGAAGACTACAATATATTAAGACCTCTGGGATGCAAGAGAAGATTTTTTTGTTCTTGTGTTTCCTCTTTAACAAGGCGAGCTAAGTGAATATTACAAATTAAATGACAAAGTAAGCCCATGAAGGGTTAAGAGTCAAGACCTCTAAGCTACCAGGGAGCAAGATGTTTTGATAGCAGCATTTCCTCTTTAACGAGGCATGCAATGAGAATATTACAAATTGAACAACAGTGAAAGCCCATGGAGGGTGCATATTAATCCTGGGTTAGAAAATGCAGAGGGAACTTGTGAAAGTTGTAGCAGCTCCAGAACTGGCCATATAAGAGTGCAGTATATACATAAAAATGGCATAATGGCATTTAGATGACACAACAATTGAAAATTGGGGTTTATAGTGAGAAACCCACATGGGGAAGAAAACACTTTCCAATGAGCTCATGTATTCATAATGGGTAACCCTCACAGGGAAGAAAACTCGCTGCAATAAGCTCTGATGTATTCACCTATGGAGCCATAGTACATACTCTCTGTTCAACAACACGCAGCTAGTTGAGGGGTTTCCATTTCTCTTCCCAGAAGTACACTCCTCCCTGCTTTCCTTCCCCCCAACCTTTTTAAGAGACAGGCTTCTTTTCTTTTTAATGATTTGTAGTCGATGTTGATCAGCAAGGACTTAAAATGATTTACTGCAGTATTTTAGAATAGTTAAAATGGCATAGCCCCTTTTGAAGGTTGTAGGAAAAATACATATTGATATTTTATTAAGGTTTGAGAGGGGTGGAGTAGTGGGGGACTTCATTCATTTTTGGGTTAAGGCCCCTTTTTTTTCACCATGGTCAACTATAATCAACAGAGGGTCTTGTGTGATAAAAAGAGAGTTTTAGAAGTTGGCATACACATACTCCTCTCTCTATCTCTAATTGAAGAGCATCAGTGGCTAGATTCACATTAAACTCACTTATGCAGAAGCATTCATGAGAAGAATACATTATGTTCAAATCTATGTTAATTTTCAGAATATTGTTGTCATAAATGTTTAGCTATGTCATGACTTGGGGGTTTTGGATTACATTTCACGGTTAGATATTATTGAAATTTGAAATATATTTCATACACTGTTTTTCTGTATTTAGTAGCATTTCAGCTTCTTTCTCATTTTGTATTATTTTGGGTGTTTATATTGAATACTACATTCATTGCACCTTACACTTTTATATTGAACACCTTAAACTTCCAACTTCAAATGTCTCATAATGAAGCTGTTTCATTATTATGTATTTTGATTGCTATAACTGCAGATGGCTGATTTTGAGTTTTGTGTTTGTCAGGGAGTAAAAGCTTCTTTTGAGGAGAGGTTCAAGGCAGGAAAGAACCGATGGTTCTTTACAAAACTTAGGTTTTGAGATCCTCATTTTTGAGAAATTTTGGTGCCATGTTTTAAAACTTCCAGGTTTTATATTTGATCACTTTCTGGTGGTCTTTGTGCCATTGTAGTGTTTGCAGTTCCTGGACATTTTTGTACAATGAGACAAATTCTGCAGATGAAATTGAGAATGCAATTTTATCTCTTTTGCAGTTACTACTTAAGGAACAGTTGAATATATTATACATTTGTCATCTTAAAACTGATTGTATTCTTAGATATGGAGATACCATATATTTTGCTGTTAGTTGCTTGCATTATCAGGTCATGACTGCTTTTGATGTAAATTAGTATAGAAGATCGATTTCTTGCAGGTCCATCATTGATGTTGTTTGCCAATTTGCTGTGGACGTGTGAAAGGGTTCTACTTCTGTTCTTCATGTCAAATTTCCTGTATGCTATCTCCGTGTTCTTTTGTTCTTTGGATAAGAATATTTGCAAATCTTTTGACTTTTTAAATTTGAGGTATTTTGATTTTGATATTGATATTGCAAGTGTTTAATTCAGTTCTTGCCTGTAAAATTGCTTATTCTCACTGAAAGGAATGGAGACAAATGTTGTTTGAAAATCTGTAATATTGTGGTAAGCTGACGTTGACACGAGGAAATTGCAAGTTTTCCAATTTGATGAATAGTTTGTAGTTGCAGCGACTCAGTAGCTGTGAGTTGCTGGCATTTTCCATTGCACCCGCTCACTTGTGTTTGGTTGTGTGCATGTGATTGTATACACCAATTTATCCATCTTTGCAATGTACTTTGTTGTGCAGTGCTTTGTTCATCTGAGGTTTCCTCTTCAGCATCTAAATTATTGAAATCTTATTGGAAATATAAATTAAGAACAATTCAAACTAGATTTTAATGGTATAAATGAAAAAAAAGTTGTATTTACTCCATGCTTGTACTGTTAAAATGTTACAAATTACATACTGCATACTGTAAGTACATGCCCAATTTCCCCCCTGTCGAATAGTCTTTCTCTTTGATGTGAGACCATTTGTATTTTTAGTTCAGGTGGAAAAATGCTAGTGCAAGACAACCAGGATGGTTCTCGTTGCATAATGCTTCTGTCGTCGAAAATTGCAAGATCAATACGGGACAGGTATAGGTGTGAAAAGATGTCGCATTGACAACAAGCTTCATGGCATTTTGAAAAAAATTAAGTTCTTTCTATGATTACAGGATTAATAAAATCAAATGTATAAGGTGGAAAATGGGCCGTTATATTTACATGCACACCTTTACAATCATTTGAGCTGAAATTTCAAAGCGTATGCATGTTGTCAGCTTTAAGATGAATTCTAGGTGTGAAAATATGTCACATTGACAACAAGCTTCGTGGCGTTTTGAAAAAAAAAAAGTTCTTTCTATGATTACAGGATTAATAAAATCAAATGTATAAGGTGGAAAATGGGCCATTATATTTATTTACATGCACACCTTTACAATCATTTGAGCTGAAATTTCAAAGCGTATGCATGTTGTCAGCTTTTAAGATGAAATCTAGGCGAATATCTGGGATGGATCAGAACCCATTTTGTATGAATGTGTTATTTCCTCTACCCTCTTTAAGTTCATCACTTTGAGTTACCAGTGCGATGTTCATTAATCCTGGAGATTTACTGTAAATTACTTACTTCCACTTCCAAATAACAAGCTAACATTCCCCATCTTCATTTATCCTTTTGTACAATTTCAAATTTATTTGATTCTAATCATTTTTGAATGGAGTGCAACAAGCTTAGATCCATTGGAACCATTCCCCATCTTCATTTATCTTTTTGTACAATTTCAAATTTATTCGATTCTAACCATGTTTTAATGGAGTGTAACAAGCTTAGATCCATCGGAACCTTTGGACAAAAAGAAGAATCCATGCTTATATTTAAACTTTTGTGAATCTTACTAATTCTTAAAATGACAGTTTCAAATTTATTCGATTCTAACCATTTTTGAATGGAGTGCAACAAGCTTAGATCCATTGGAACATTGGAACTTTTGGACAAGGAAAGATCTATGCTTATATTTAAACCATGCTTAAATTTAATCCTTGGTGAATTTTACTAATTCTTAAAATGACAATTATAAAACATTTGGCAATATTTTCGGAAAAATATTCAAATTTCTATGTATTTTGTATAGTTTATGAAAATTATGATTATTTGTGTGAATCATTTTTATAAAAAATAGAAAAAAAAAATGGAAAATTAATTCATGGATGAAATTTAGCCCGTGAAACTTTCCCATCTTTTTTATTCATTAAACAATAAGAAAAAAAACCAAGATGTAAATCACCCATGCAAAATTTAGCCCTCGAAACTTTCCCATCTTTTTGATTTGTTAAACAATGAAATGGATAAAAAATGCAAAAAATAACAAAGATGTAAATCTATCCCATGTTGGGCCAAAATAAATAAACAATTAGTCATATGATGATAGATAGACGCAGAAAAACTGAATAAATAGTAAAGAAACTTAAAAGTTTATTTTAATCGTAACGGATTTTCTGATGAAAAGAATCTACAACCATATTTTCAATTGTTATGGGTTTTCTATGCAGAGAATCTACAACCATATTCTTGCATTCCAAAGGAGCTCTATGTCTTGAGCTGTATTAATTGAAACCCAACTAATGAATCAACATCTGTCCATAATTCATTTCTGTTTTAAGCCATATAATGATGTCAAAAGCATGCCATGATAAATTAGTTTATATGCATTTTAAAGTATAAGCCTTTCACTATAATTGCCCATGAAAATTAGTTTATATAATGATGTCAAACGCATCCCATTATAAATTAGTTTATATGCATGTCAAAGTTAATTGCCCATGATAAATTAGTTTATATGCATGTCAAAGTATAAGCCTTTCACTATGTTTGCCCATCACCTTGGGATTTTGGCGTTTGCCAAGGCACAACAGCCAACAAACTGCTGGAGGATTTCATGAAGAATAAGGAATTGGCTCAGTTATAGATAGGTTGTAAGGAGTTAAAAAAAAAACACGACAATAAACAATAGTTTGCATTTTGAAGTTCAATTTTATATTGATGATGTAATTGTCATAATAATATATTTGTCTTGTCTAAAAAGAGGGATTTTGGAGTTTTCAAAGGCATAACCAACAAACTGCTGGAGGATAAAATATGTGTAAAAAGAGGGACTTTGGACTTTTCAAAAGCACAACCTACAAACTGCTAGAGGATTTCATGAGGAATAAGGAATTGCTTCAGTTATAGATAGGTTAGGCTCATTTACAAACAAAAATGAATTAAGAAAACATGACAATAAACAATAAACAATAAACAATAATTAAAAATTTAATTTTATATTGATAATTCAACTATTATAATAATATGTTTGTGTAAAGAACTTTTTTCGAGAGCCCGCGACCAGGCGAACCGTGAGCCCGCGTGCGTCTGTTCTAGGGCCCCTCATGCTGCCATGGAGGTGCTGGGCTCCTCCCTTGACGCCCACCCCAACTGCTGAGGAAGTCTTCAATCGTTTGCTTGCCTCACTGTCAAAAAAGAAGACCTCCGAATCCCCCAAGTTTGTGAAAAGGTTAGAAGATATTCCTAAGATCTCCCTCCCCCCAGAGAAACCGATCCAGGTCGCCCTGTCGTTGATGGATCGTGCCTTGGTGGGACAGTTTACTGGCCTTTGGCCCTCACCAAAAGCAACAGAGAATTGGGTGACCAAAAACTGGAAACCCTTGATTAAGAATAGTGTAACCTCTTATTTCCTAGGAAGAGGCTTCTTTTTGTTTGAATTCACTGCAAAAGAGGACAAAGATCTTATTTTTCGGAATGGGCCCTATTTCATGGGCCCTCAGGGCCTGTATCTTAACAAGTGGACGCTGGACTTCGATCCAGAAGTGGATGTCCCTACTGTTGTTCCAGTATGGGTCAGGTTGTCGAACCTCCTAGTTCACTGTTGGAATTGGGACTCTTTGCAACACATAGGTAATGCATTGGGCAAATTTATCGATCGGGCTAACAATAAGGACCAATATGACTGCGCCCGAATCTGTGTTGAGGTCGATCTAGAGGTGGGTCTACCGGAGGCAATAAAAATCAAAGTCGGCAGCTGGACTCATATGCAGAAATTAGACTACGAGCAACTACCGTTCAAGTGCCATAAATGTCATGTCTATGGACATTTTGCCAGGGGCTGCTCGAGCAATGGTGAGAAAGCAAGTGAGAAGGAGGAAGGCTGGAACCAGATCAAACGTACAAAAAGCTCCCATAAAACCCCCAGATCCGAGGCTCCAAAAGACAAAGGCCCCCAGTCGGCTCCGGATCAGCATGGCCTCTCCCTAATCTGCCAATCAAACAAATTCGGGCCCTTAAGCTCAACATCAGATGAAATCCTGGAGGTTGAAAAACAAAAGTCACCGTCCCCTGACAAAGGGGTATCCTTAGCTCTGAGGATAGGGGAAAGCACCTCTGAAAGCCTCAAGGACAAACAAGCTGAAGCTGAAGAGGAGGAACAAGATTCAGAGGAGTTGGAAGAGGAAGGAGAAATAGGGGACACACAAACTTCAACCAGAAGATCGACAAGAGGCCGAAAGTCTGCCCGAGATAAAAGAGAGCAGGAAACTTACAAAGATAAGCTTCAGGGTAGCCAACAAACCCTTGAGAAACTATTGGCAAAAACCCTGAAGATGACAAGGAACCAGGCACAGGGCTCCAAGGGAGGCCAACACGCCCAGAAAAGTAAGTGATGAAGGTCGTCTCCTGGAACTGCAGGGGTATGGGGAACAAAATAAAAGAAGAAGCCGTGAGAAGCCTCATAAGAATAGAAGCCCCTGATATTCTCTTAATCCAGGAGACAAAAATGGAGGGCAAAGACTTCCTTCAAATTAGCAAGAAATTTTGGAAGAAAGGTGGAGGTCAGGCTGTTTCGGCGAGAGGAGCCTCAGGGGGGTTAGGCTCCCTTTGGAACAACAACAAGTACATGCTGATCACTGGAATTTCAAATGATCATTGGCTAGTTTTGAAACTTCAGCTTATGGACACAAAGGAGGTCATCAGCCTCTTCAATGTTTACGTACCAGTCAACGCAGGGGAAAAAAAGCTTGTTGGGACTCCATTAGGCATCTAGCAGAAAAGGAGAATTTGGAAAATGTCATCATTGTTGGCGACCTTAACCTCACCCTGCTTTCGTCAGAGAAGCGAGGAGGCAGTATTGTCAAGAGCCCGGCAAGAGAATGGGTGGAGGACCTCATGCAAGAGTGGGACCTTCTCGACATCAAGCCCTCCAATGGTAAGTACACTTGGTCAAATAAAAGAATAGGACCTGGTCATATTGCAGCAAAACTTGATAGATTTCTTGTTCAAAGTTCTTTCCTTCTATTAGGGCTAGAGGCTAGTATGCATATTCTCCCTTGCAGTGTATCAAACCATAAGCCCATAAAACTTGAATTCCTGGTCCAAAAAAATCGAGGTCCTATTCCTCTCAGATTTAGCCCTTTATGGGTCAAGGAATCAAATTTCATGAGGAAGGTAGAGGAAAGTTGGAGGGAGCCTGTCAAGGGATTTCCTTTCTACGTCTGGGAGGAAAAACTCAGAAGAATGAAAGTAGTCCTGAAAAGCTGGGCCAAAACCCTCCCTAATCCAGCTTCTGAAAGAAAACAAGTTCAAGCCAACCTGGAGCTCCACCATCTACAGACGGAAAGTGCAGAAATCACAAAAGAAATTTTAGACAAGGAAGCAGATTTACAGTGGAAGTTTCACAAAGCCTGTTTGTCGGAGGAAGAATATTGGAGACAGAAATCTCGCAACATTTGGCTAAAAGCGGGATATAGGAACACCTCCTTCTTCCACAAACAAGCCCAAGCGAGAAGAAACTTTAATTCCATCGCAGAAATCAAAGAAGATGCCACTACTCACAAATATTTTGCCAACATCAAAAGGGCAGCTTATTCCCATTTTAAAAACCTTTACAGTGAAGAAGGGGAGAGGGTCCAGAATTCCAAATTCCTTGAGGTTGTTCCTTCAATGATCACCAAGAGAATGAACTAGACTCTCGAAGCTAAGGTGACCAAAGAAGAAATTAAGATTGTCCTTTTCACCATGGAGCCCGATAAAACCCCCGGACCAGATGGGTTTACAGCCAGATTTTTTCAAATCTGTTGGCAGATAGTCGAAAAGGACTTGCATAAACTAGCCCTGAAGTCCCAAGCATGCCAGAAAATTGGGGGCAGCACTAATTCTGCCTTCCTTGCCCTCATCCCTAAGGAAAAGGGAGCCAATGTCTTCAACAAATTTCGCCCTATATCTCTCTGCAATATTGGCTACAAGCTGATAACAAAGGTGACTGCCAGCAGATTGAAAAGTTTGCTCTCTTCTATTATCCCCAAGAATCAAGGGGGATTTGTTCAGGGGAGATAGATCGGGGACAACTTTATTCTAGTTCAAGAGGCGATACACTCAAGTCTGAATCGAAAAGAACAGGGCATGGTCATCAAGCTTGATCTCGCAAATGCCTTTGATCGTGTCAGACACAGTTTCCTTTTTGACTATGCATAAATTTGGATTCGGGAGCAGCTTCATCAACTGGATTCGGGCTTGTATTGCTGAACCTTGGGTTGCTCCCTTGGTGAATGGGCGAGCAGCAGAATTCTTCAAAGCCTCAAGAGGGCTCCGACAGGGGTGCCCTCTCTCCCCCCTCCTTTTCGTCCTCCAAGCTTCTGTTTTAAGCTTTTATTTGGAAAAAAAACAGGCAGACCAAGAGATAATGGGCCTGAACATTGCAAGAGGAGTCAAAATTTTTAATCATGCGTTATTTGCCGACGATTCTCTCTTGATGGGTCCAACCACCTTGACTTCGGCTGCTCGCTTCAAAGGAGTGTTGGATGACTACTGCGAGGCTACGGGAAGTATCCTAAACAAAGGGAAATGCCAGATTTACTGTTGGAATGTTCCTCGCAGCACTCTCAATGCCATTTCCAGATGCTTGGGCTTTGCAGCCTCTTCTAACTGGTCTTCTTTCAATTACCCGTGACTTCCAATTTTTCAAAAGGCAGCTTTTAGCAGAGATTGGCTCCCTCTCCTAGATCACTTCAAGCTCAAGATTCAGGCCTGGGGCTTCTCTTGGCTCAATCATGCTGGTAAAACAGTGCTTATCAAGGCTGTCCTTAACAGTCTCCCAATCTTTCAATTTTCTGTTATGCTGGCTCCAGCTTGTATCCTCAAGAAAATGGAAGAGTACATTCGCAATTTCTTCTGGAAAGGCAGTAAGCTAAATGAAAAGAGAATCCCCCTGGTAAGCTAGGACAAAATAAACAAGCCCCTGTTAGAAGGCGGTCTGGATTTTAAAGATCTCAGAGTTCAAAATGTGGCAATGGGAGCCAAGCAAGTCTGGAAAATAATCGCTCCAAAGCCAGGCTGGGCGCAAATTGCACTGTGGAAAAAATACTTCAGGGGTCAAAGAAAACGCTGCCTTGACAGCTCTCTTCCAAAAAACAGATCGCTCCTCTTCAAGCTCTGTGTTAAAGCTGTCCCTCTGATAAAGCTTAATGCGTATTGGATCCCGGGCAATGGCAAACTCATCAAAATCTGGGAAGATAGAATCATGGATCACCCCCCACTCGCCGAATTTAGCTCGCTGCGCGCGCTTAGAGTGTGGATGGACAACGCGGGCCTCAATATGCTTTGGGATATCTCATGCTGGGAAGAATCCAATTGGCTTGGTTGGGAGATGCTCCAGGTTCCTTTGGAGCTGAAGCAAGATGTTGATACTCTTCTCAATTACCTGAAGGGCATGGCTCCGATCCACGCCGGGAGACAAGATAAACGTGGCTGGGGCTCCCAATCCGGTAGCTATACAGTGGCTCTAGGCTACGAAAAATTGATGCAACAGCCTCACGTCCCTCCCAACCCAGCGACTTGGAAGGGGCTTTGGAGTCATAAAACAATTCCTAAAATAGATTTCTTCTGCTGGCTTATATGCCATAATAGAATTTTGACAGGGGATCGCTTGAAGAAAAGAGGCATTCATGGGCCCTCACGATGCATAATGTGCCTCGAAAATGAAGAGAACCTTAGTCACTTAATGTTGGAATGTAAGTTTGCTCGAGAGATTTGGAATGAGGCTCTGGAACCCTGGAGTTACGCTTTTACCTGTCCCACCTCCATCGTTGAGTTGTTTGCTACCTGGCAGAGCAGCTATCGAGGGGCATTTCCAAAAAACGAAGGCTTCAAGGTGATCTGGCACTCCCTGCCAAAAATCATTTGTTGGCAAATTTGGCTTGAAAGGAACAGGAGAATTTTCAGACATCAAGTGCAGGAGGTGAAGTTTGCTTCGGCCATAATCAAACACCAATTGAAGGAAATCTTAGGTGTCCAACTTGAGGCAACAAATTTAAGCCAGCAGGAAATTGATTGGGGAGAAAGGTTGGGCATCCAGTTTGAACAAGTGGCGAGACAAAGCAAGCCAAACAAAGATTGGCAAATTTGACTCAACGAAAAAGACTTTTCAGCTTGGTTGCTTAACCATTCTCAACACACTCTTCTCTTCAAACGGGGCAGCCAAAGGCAACCTCGGGAAAGCTGGAGCAGGTGGTGTCATTAAGAATCCAGCAGGAAAAATTGAACATAGATTCGCCCAGGGTTGGGCCACAATACCAACATCCAAGCGGAAGTTCTTGCTCTGTCTCAAGGTCTCAAACAAGTCAAAGAGCGAGGCATCAAAGAGGTTAATGTAATTGGTGACTCTCAGACGATTATAAAAGCTATAGTGGACAATTCCCCTCCCAAAGACCTCAGGTTAGCAAGATTGGTGTCAAGAATCAAGTCCCTAATTAAGTCCTTTCTGAGTATAAATTTTTTCCATGTGCTGAGGGAGAATAACAAGGATGCTGACGCAGAAGCCAACAAAGCAACTCTTCTTTCAGCCGGCTCCCTTCTAAGAGACAGGGACGAGGATTGGGATACCATTCCTTAAGAGAGTTTAGTACTTGCATGTTCTTCCGCATTTTACGGAATCAATTCGTCTGTATTTACAAGTTAGGGAATATAACAGAGATTGAGTCACTTGCTAGTTGTAGAAATCTCTGGTTTTTTAGTATTTGGGCATTGGAAGCACTCGCAATAGAGGAAAACTTGATTGCTCCTCATTTTTGTAATCGGATTAAAGGCATTTAAGCCAAGTGATAAATACAATCCCATAACCGTTCCTGTAAAAAAAATAAAATATATGTTTGTGTAAAAAGAGAGGGTAGTCAAAGATATTGACTTGAAACTTGTGTTCCTTGCTAACTTTAGGGTATGGTTTACCTTAAACTAATTATGTTGTAAGGTGTTGGCTCTTATAGAGGCTAATGTTTGGAATTTTTTGTTTAGAAGGTTCACTAAGGTGTTCCCTCTTGTAGATGTTAATGTTCAGATTTTTTATTTAGAAGGTTTACAGTGGTCATTTATTGTTAGACAACCATTGAAGGCATTTCCACCATTCATTATTGAACACTCATGTCTAGCATGCCTGTTGAGAAACCCTTTTCACCTGCTCTCCTTCATTGCACCATGTCATGTCTTACCTGCCTGTCAAGCAACCCTCTTCACCTACTCTCTATTGAATGCTCTCTGCACACTCTACTTACACTTATCAGCTTAGAGGCGATGCAATCTTTCTATTTTTGCTTCTCTAGTTTGCATCTGGACATACATCGACTCTGTTTTCTTGGAAAGACTCCATTTACTGTTTAATTTCCCCCAGTGGATTGGTGTGTTGAACACTCTTTTACTTTTTGCCATGCACATTTACTCATTATGTATTGTGATTGAAAATTTCATTTTTTTCAAATTCTTTGCGCTGTTAGTTATCTAAGCTCTCCGGAAAAGTTTATATCTGCTCCTGGACTCTAGAAAAGGTCAAGATATCATCAACTAATGTTATTTTTTTTTTATGTTCTAATTTAAAATGAAATAAATTAAAAATTATGGTGTTTCTGAGGTTTGCAACTATTGCAATGTATTTGTATGCATTCATGGTTGGTTCATTGTATTTGTAAGTGAAATGAGTAAAATCTATAACTAGTGTTCACAAATTTATCTAAAATGTATTGTTGCATTCAATCTGTAAAACCTAGTTATTTGAAATGTATTATTGCATTCGATGTGTAAAATTCAGTTATTCAAGCTGACAAAGAATAGGTAGATGGTTTCAACTTTAGAGGATATATTATGCAAAGCTATGAACTGTGAACTGTTTTAATGTGTTTGGATTGTATAAATTTGAATATTAATTATAAGGTAGACCCAATTTGAAGGATTTCTCTTGATGATTGTTGTATTGATATGAAAGCTTCAAATTAATTTTATGGGTTGATTGAGGCTTTCTTGGGCTAATGCCTTCACAACTGGAGGATAAATGCATCCCCTATCATTACCTTACCTCCTTGTTGGCTTGGATTAAAATAAGGGAAAGTGGGCCCCCCAAATGGGGTGTTAGTTGGAAACATGTGTCCAAGTGGAGGGGACGACGCCTGCCAGCGCAGTACCAACCACATGACTGGCGCATGCACCTCCCCTCCTTCCACACTATGAATACGAGCTGCCCTCACTCCAACCAAGGCTCCATTTACTATTCGAGTGTGCTCCCCCCTGTCTTCTCGTCTGATCAATGGAGCAGTGTTTATGGAAATCACCTCTATGCTTGTGCGTCTTCCCTCTCTGGCTCTATTCTTATCATGCTGCTCCTTTGCTGGTTCATCGGATCTCCCTCTTCCCCGCAGAGCCAACACCCGATCTGCAATCCTCCTTGGCCTTCACCTGCTTTGTTGGCTAGCTCTTCGCGCCTTCATTCCTTCTCTTCGCTTCGGTCATGCCTCGACTTCGGGGGAAATCCAAGCGGGGCTCTGCATGGTATCAAAATAGGCCTCACTTGGCCATCCGGCCTCAGCCTACCCTAACACCATTACACAACTCTCTACCTTCTTCACCTTCCTCCTCTCGCCAGTTCTCTCAGAGCCAAAGCGGCCTCCCGCCTTTGTCCTTGCCATGGGTCCATCGAGTCAAGTGGTTTGACCTTCTAGGGAATTCACTGGGCTTCGCTCCCGGCCCATTACCGGACCTGACCTCTTTCTTGCAACTAGCCTTGGTCGTCCCATCGAATTCACCAAAGAATTCTGCTTCGTAGCCACCACCTGTGCATCCACCCTCGACCCTGTCTCCTCTGGAAGACACCTCCGTCCACCGGCCCATTACCAAACCTGGCCTCTTCCTTGCAACCAACCTTGGTTGTCCCACCGAATTCATCAGAGAATTCTGCTCCGGAGCCAACCCCTGTGCATCCACCCCCGACCCCGTCTCCTTTGGAAGACACCTCCGTCCACCTAGGGAAACCACCAAGCCAACCACACTCCTGCTTGGACTGCACCTCATGCATAAAGTTTCAAGATGGCTTGACAATTTTGCAAGACCTGGTGTTCACGGTCCGCAAGGATGTGGACGACATACGGTTCCGTCTAGAACTTCTGGACAAGAGTGGGATGCAATTTCTTCAAATGTTGTCCACTCTGCAAGGCCCTTGACACTCTCCAGACTAGGCCTCCAATGCACCAACGACCTCAGCGGTGGTCTTGGCTCCGGTTCTCCAGATGCCAACAACGGACAACTCAACGGAGGTCTTGGCTTCGACTCTCCAGGCGCCAACAACAAACAACTTGGCAAGCAACATATCGTCTGCATGAGCTACGACACCTGCACAGGTGTCAGATTGCATGGCTTGTTTTGTGTTTTGTTATGCTTCCACAAGTGTACTTTTGGATATTTCTCTTTTTGCCTATCTTAAGTCAGTCCTAGTTGTTCTAGAAGGTTGGATAGTTCTGAACGAATCAGTTTCCCCACGAGACAATTCTGTTTCAGTTGATTAAACATGGGGGTTCTTTTTAATGGTTTTGGAGGTATTGGCTGAATTGGTTTCCCTCCGGGGCAATTCAGTGCTCACAATCCTCGGACACTCATGACGCTACTGTAATTTTGCTTCTGAAAAGTAATTTATACATACTTGAAAAAAAAAGGAAAAAAAAGGGAAAGTGGAAATGGTTTTAATTTCAATTGTCAATTGAAGATTACATGTGAACTAATGTATGCATGAGTAGGATCATCAACTCACATGTAATCTTCAATTGATAATTGAAATTAAAACCATTTCCACTTTCCCTTCTTTTAATCCGAGTCAACAAGAAGGTAAGGTGATAGGGGATGCATTTATCCTCCAGTTGTGAAGGCATCCCCTATCACCTTACCTCCTTGTTGGCTCGGATTAAATGAAGGGAAAGTGAAAATGGTTTTAATTTCAATTGTCAATTGAAGATTACATGTGAGCTAATGTATGTTTGGGTAGGATTTGAGAAGAACGCAATTTGCACTGCATCAATGCCACTTAGCATTTGAATCCTTTTCAATATGCATTTGAATCCTTTCCAGTGTGTTTGACTTGTTACATGTTTAAAAACATAAACTAGGCTTCCTTTTCTCTCATTAGAGAATTAAATTCCATGGTATATAGTCGATTAGAAGAGAACCAACTCAACAATCTTTCGAGGGATTCTTTGTATTGTAGTTTTATTATGCTCACTTTTATTTGCACAAGATAGTGAGTTTTAAAATTAAATTTATTTGAAAAATTGATGAAGTTATTATGTGTTTTTTTTTGTTATGTTGTGGTATTGATGGCTCATTTTTCAGATAAGTAGTATGTATATCTTTTAAATTGGAAAAATAATTATGTTATATTGCATTATCAACATAGTTTTTGAGATCCCTTGTTTCTTATAAGTTGGAGTTGCTTTTTTTTATGATTTACATACATTTTAGGAGCATGTGTGATGTTTATGAATTATGAATGATTGTATAGAAATCTAAAAATCGTAATATCAAATTTGATTGTTACAACTTTTTTGAAGTAGGAATTGGTGCTTTTGCACTTGTTAGAAAGTTAAATGTAGATAATAATACTTCAAGGATTTTGTTAATGCTTCTAATAGAGGTGAAGGATTTTGAATGTAACTACAATAGCTGCCATAATATTCCTCAATCATCTTTATATATTTCATTTGTTGAGATTTATTACCATTGGATACAGTTACCTAGAGGATTAATTAACTAATAGCAAGTTGATGGAAATCTTTAGGTGTTCTTGGTTGAGAATGCATCAAGTTCTTACTTTTTATAATAGAAAAAATTAGGGGATTTAGTTACATAGATATTTTTTTCAAAATTCTTAATTAGCCAATATGATATTTGTCTTTTTTTGCTCCATCTACTTATTACTCAAAATTTTTGGTTGTTTTGAAGTATTTACGTAGCGCTAGAGATGGAAGCTCTATTTTGAGATTTTTCTACTAGTGAAATATGGTAAGTAATATATTTCGAGAGCCTTAGAATGGGGAATGACGCATATAACATGTATAACTCATTTCACGTCCTAATATCCAATACAAAATTAAAAAAGAAAGCGCAAACATTGAAATTTGTTCTTGTGTAATATGAGAACTGGTAATGATTTTTTTATTTATTACATCGTAAGGTGTTCCCTCTTATAAAAGCCAATGTTCATATTTTTTGTCTAGAAAGTTGATGGTCATCTTAATTTAGAAGGTTGATGGTCATCTTAATTGCTTGATGAGCAATTGTCTTCACATGTCCTCCTTTAATGTAATATTCAATGTTATCTACATAGTCTACCTAACTTACCAAGTCAAAGGTGGTCCTTTGCTTGCTTATCCTAGTGAGGGTTCATAAAGATTTCTATTACTTCGTCTCTAATTTGCACTTGCATACTTCTAGACAAACTTTGACTCCGATTTCTTGGCAAGACTCCATTTACTGTTGAATTTATTCTAGTTGCATGGTATGTCAAATGCTACCATGCCCATTTAGTCATATTACGTACCATGGTTGAAAAGTTCATTTTTTCCAAATTTCTAAGTTGCTAGCAATCTAACCTCACTGGAAAAGTTTATATATGCTCTTGGATTGTAGAAAAAAGGTATCGTCATTGAGGTCAAATATATCGATGTTTAAAATATAGATTGTGCTTGAAGAAACAACTCAAACCAAAAGTGAAAAAAGTTAACGTTAACAACATGGGATCCAAAAATAAAAATCTAATCAACGTTGAGTGAACAGATCTGGGTACAATTGCAATAGTTTCAATCGATTACCATTATCTTATCTAGCCTTGGTATCAATTATAAGTCAGATAGGTATAAATTATGTGATCTTTGAAATAACCAATATTTTTCATTAAATTCTAACTAAATTGGGTACAAGTTATGTGATCTTCGGAATAAACAATATTTTTAATAAATTTTGACTAAATTGCGTGTTTGGGAGAATAGGCCTTATAGACCAAAACATAAACATAAACAAGTTGCACTTTTGTGTTTGATGTTGTTTTGGTTGTAATTTTCAAATGGAAAACTTACAAAAATTATTCCTTGATTGTGCCTATTTGTATTAAGGTGAATTTGTGTAGTCGACCAAACTATGTTACATGAGCTCATTTGTTTTGGCAGTGTAAGATTTTCCAGAAGTGATTAAATATCACACTTTAAATTGCCAACAAAGCTTAGAGGTACATGATAACTTCCTTGAAGTTTCCATCTATTGAAATAGAGTTGATGAGGATATTCTTAAATGCATGCCTTAAGTGTTTCATTGTGTAGATATTCTCAAATTACTTATGTATATGACATGTTTACTCTTCTTTTCCTTATGTAAACTTTGATGGTAAAAGTGAGAGATGCCTCATTTACTGTTGTGAGGCACATCTGCATTTGGAAAATGAGTCTATCTTATAATTGTAGCATAAATTACTCCCAGTGGGGTGCATAATATTGACCATAGATTTAATCCTTCCATTTCCACTTTTGTGACAAAATGTGGATAAAACCCCCTTATGTCCTAAACCCACTTCACATGGTCCATCATCTAGAGTGAATTACTATGACAATTCCAACTTTACATACAATTCATTTTGAATGGGTAGCTTGTTAACATCGCACCAATTCTATAGCCATAAAATGTAAACAAATTTATAAGTCTAAAATATAGACAAATGTAGAGAGCAAAAATCAATCAACACTTCAAGTTGGAGATAAAGAGTTCTCTCTGAACTTAGATGGAAAATATTCTCCCTTCATAGATGGTACACAATTGTGTGAGAGTTGTATAAGAGCTTAGAGGTATTTTTTCCCAGGTTACAAAGCCCACAGAAAACCCTCGAGCACTTCCCTTCATTTCGAGGATGGTACCTAGGATAAACCCTAGAATATTCAGGGCACAAGGTCAGTCAACAACAAGGCTCGAAGCCATTCCGATAATATACTCGTTAAGATCTTAACATGTCATTTGTGGGAATTGAACCTTGGTGGGGAGAATAATAATCATTCCTCCCAACAACCTGAGCTAAACCGAATTGACAACATAGCTTAGAGGTATATGATATCTTCGTTGAAATTTCCATGTATTGAAATATAGTTGATGAGGATATTCTTAAATGCACGCCTTAAGTGTTTCAGTTTGAATATATTCTCAAATGTCGTTGTCTAAATGTTCTATTTTTTGGCATTTTTTACTGAAATCCGACAATATAAATCTGGTTGAAATCACAATTATCTGTTGTTTAAATTGTATTTTTGAATGCATAAATGGATTTAGCATCCTAAAAAGACCCTGGGGCAGACCGATTATACATACTCAACCACTCAAATCTCCAATTCCAATAATTTCTCATCGAGTTTCGGGGCAAAATTGATCGAAAAATATACATGAAAAAGTAGAATGTTTAGATTACGACATTCTCAAATTACTTACTAGAGCTTACAATATGTCAAACCATCGTGCGATATGATTGGTTAAATCATAGTTTAAAACCTTTGTATATGCCATATGTTTACTCTTCTTTTCCTTATGTGAACTTTGATAGTAAAAATGATATATTCTACAATATAGACAAATATAGAGGGCATAAATCAATTAGTGCTTCGTGTTGTAGCTAAGAGTTCTCTAAAATTACTTGGCAAATCTTTTACCCTCATAGATGACACAAAATTGTGTGTGAGTTGCATCCCCAATTTAGTTGACAGGCGTGGAGTTATCAAATGTTATGACCCAAATTGGTGATATTTGATAAAGGAAAGAGAAGCCATATTGGATTTCTTATAAGATTAAGTAGACACAATACATAGTAACAGAGAGGGAAAGAGTTAATTGTATTATTTAATATGAAAAATAAGATGCACATTATATAATTCATGTGTATTATTGATATAATGAATTAACATTGTTCAAAGACATTATTAGTGCTTACTAATAAACACATGCTTACTAATAAACACATGATGTGTCTAATATGTTGAGAATACCCCTACCAAGATAAGATTGTTCGACAACACAGGTATTCCAATAGAGGACAAACACCTTCATTAACCACTCACACAACCAGATCAAAGATCAACACACCGATGTTTTGACATGGTAAAACCCTACGGGGAAACATCCACGACCCCAACCAACGCGACCACTTGGAGTAGTTTATTAATGCAAAAGAAAAAGATTACAAAGAGAATTTTCAAGAGAGTTTCTCACAATCGATCATTAGAAAATGATCCTCCATGCTCTTTAAATAAAGATCATGGACCAATCGGGTGTTAAGCCACAGATCGATGGTCGTTAAAATCGAGGAGAATGTGAACCGTCAGATCACTCTATGTCGGGAACATATCATGACTATCGGATTTCCTAAATACAAATGTATACTAAAGAAACACACTTTTACCTAACGACACATTAGACCAAGCAGATATTAACTAACTCCTAAGTGTCTAAATATCCTAACATCTCCCCTTAAGAACAAATTGGGATAGGATTGAAGGATTTAAAATAGTGACATAGTAGGAGAAGGAAAGGCATTAGATCCTATCACCCCTTAATGACAACTACCTGAACTCCTAACATAGATCGAAGTTTGAAAAACTTCACATCTGTAAGAGACTTTGTGAAAATGTCCGCAACTTGATCTTTTGTAGGGCAAAAGAGCACTTCAATAACTTGATCATGAATGCAATTTATGATGAAGTGCATGTGGAGCTCAATGTGTTTCTTGTGTTGATGTTGAACTGGGTCTTTAGCAATCTTGATGGCACTCTGATTGTCGCACCAAAAGATGGTCGAATGTTGTTGATGGAATCCAAACTCTGAAGGATATGTCGAAGCCACAAGGATTCTTGAATTGCATTTACCGCTGCTCGGTACTCTTCTTCTGCTGAAGAAAGTGCAATAGCTTGTTGTTTCTTACAAGCCCAAGTGATAAGTCATGAACCAAGTTGAAAACAAAACCTGTAGTAGACTTCCAATCATTAGGGTCGCCGGTCCAATTTGAATCAGTGAAACCAACCAATAAAGGAGTCCCCTATGAATTGTAATGTATCCCGAACCGAACTGTACCACAAACATAGTGAAATATCCTTTTAACTTCTTTCCAATGGCTTTCATGGGGTGTTTGCATATACCAGGCAACAAGACCAACAAAAAGGAAAGATCAGGACGGGTATGAGTCAAGTATAAGAGGCTACCAACTAAATGACGGTACAAGGTGGTATCAACTTCAGGAGAAGTACAGGTGGAAGGAAGCTTGAGTCTAGACTGGAAGGGAGAAGGATCTGGTTTACAATCTTCCATGTGAAAGCGATGAAGAAGGTCACAATCATACTTAGAATGGGAAAGAAAAATTCCTTCATTGGTTTGCAAAACTTGGAGGCTAAGGAAATAGTGCAAAAATCCTAAGTCTGCAAAACTTAAGGTTGGTTTTCACATGGTTTAAAAGTTTTGAGTCACTACCAGTAAGGATAAGGTCATCAACACAAAGGACACGGATTATGAGAGGGATTCCTACTTGCTCGGTGACATTAGGATCAAAATGGCATCTAGAGAATCCAGTGTCAATAACAAAGCTATCCATTTTGGCATACCAAGCTCAAGGAGCTTGCTTAAGACCATAAAGAGATTTCTTAAGGTGACAAACAATGCTAGTCATTCTGAACATAGCTAGGAGGTTGTTCCATGTAGATTTCTTCTTGCAAATCTCCATGCAAGAAGGAGAATTTAACATCCATCTAATGGACCTCTCATTTATGTGAGACAACAAGGGAAAGAACAAGGCAGATGGAATTCATTTTGGCTACAGGGGAAAAGGTTTCATTATAGTCAATTCCTTCAACTAGGGAAAATCCTTTGGAAACTAATCGAGCCTTGTGTCTTTTAACACTTCCATCTGATGCATACTTAGTTCTGTAGAACCATTTACATCTGAAAAGTTTTCTTCCTTTTGGAAGAGGTAAAAGATCCCAAGTATCATTTTCCATTAAAGAACGATACTCTTCATTCATTGTTGTATCCCGATCTGGATGACCTGAAGCTTTTGCAAATGTCTCTGGATCACGAGTCTCTGAAACTTGAGACAAAAGAGAAGAGGCTCATTGGAACTCTAAACGTGTCTGACGCTGATATGAAGGATCACCGACAAGATCACCAACTTCTTCTCATGTTGAATAGACCCATCTAGGAAGCGGTGGAGCTGGTGTTGGTTCAGGTTCAAAGGACTCATGTGGAGGAAGGTGAGCAGGTTGAGGTGGATTTTCATCCTCACTATCATCATCTGAAGAAGAAACTAGAATAGGAACATAAGAAGGCACAAACACCGAAAATGGCTCGTTAACCAAAGAAGGCACAAACGTCGAAGATGGCTCGCAGGATGAAGAAGGCACAATCACCGAATTAGGCTCACAGGCCAAAAGATTTTCATCAAATTTAACATCTCTTCTAATAATAATTTCATTACAATGTGGTTGAAAAAGTCTATAACCTTTGACATGTTCAGAATAACTAACAAATATACACTTCTCACTTTTAGGCTGCAATGCTTTCCTTTTCTCATCAGGAATGTGAGCCAACTCTATACTACAAAATACACGAAAGTGACTTACATTTTGTTTAATTTTAGTCCAAGCTTCTTCTAGTGTTATATTTTTAAGAGCCATTGTGGGAGTGCGATTGACTATGTAATTTGCAGAGTTGAAGGCTTTCTCCCAATGCTTTAGACTTAATCCCTTAGATTGGATCATACAATTAGCCATTTCTTTTAATGTGTGGTTCTTTCTCTCAACAACACCATTTTGTTGTAGTGTATACAAAACAATGTGTTGCATTTGGATGCCCTGTGTAGTGCAATAACTTGTAAAATCATTGTTCACATATTCACCTCCATTATATGTTTTTAACCTTTAAATTTGATGTCCATATTGATTTTCTACAAGGGCCTTGTAGGCCAAAAACTTGTCAAGAACTTCGCTCTTAAGTTTTAAGAAGTAAACCAAAGTACGTCTGGAAAAGTCATCAATGAAAGTTAAGAAATAATTGCACCTAGAAAAAGAAGGAGAAGAAAGTGGACTGCACAAATCACTATGAACAAGCTGCAAAGGGCCCGAGGCATGCCAAGAGGCACGTTTGTCAAAACTGTCCCGATGATGTTTGTCCAGAACACAACCGACACAAACACCATCTCTGCATGAAACAAGAGGAAGACCGGTCACCATCTGTTGATTACATACTTGTTGCAATGAGCAATAATTTAGATGATCAAACCGCTCATGCCAACGTTTGATCAAGTCATCACTATGAGCAACAAAAACTGATCGAAAAGATGATGACCCAAAGTTGTTAAACTTGTACAACCTGGTAATATCATCAACAATTCTAGTTGCAAGAACATGCTTAGGATCTTTTAGATCCTCGATTACAACTTGGTGAGTTGAAAACTCTACGGTTTTACCTTCACCTGAATGAGTGATTTGATATACTGATGGAGGGTTACAAGAAAGACTTGGAACACATAATACATCATTGAAATGACCATTATCTACTTGAATTGTTCCAAATCCTACAACATTAAGAAATCTACCATCACCAACAAATAATTTCTTGGTGTTACATTCTTTTAGAGCTGAAAATATATCTTTATCCTTAGCCATATGATAAGATGCTCCATAATCAATAAGCCACTCATAAGAATAAGAAGTAGAAGTTCCATTGAAGGAGAAACCAGAAGCAAAAAGTGCATGTCCATGAGAATAAGAAGAAGAAGAAGAAGTAGAATCAATACTGATGTTGTGATTCTTCATCACTACTTCTAAAGCTGCCATATTATTGAAACATTTGGACTCATCCTGACCATCTTTATCACAAAAGCTGCAATGTCTGTCAGTCTTCTTATTTTTAGATTTTTCTCCTTTGTCACCATTAGGATTTGAAGTTGTCTGAGTGGGTTTGAGACCCTTATGTTGCTTGTTGTTGTGGCGAGGATGTTTCTTCTTGGGATTTTTGGGTTTATCTTTATGCTGGGCGACTAAGGCTTTATTGGAGGTACCTGCAATGCTGATCACTCCAAGTTGTGCAAGTTTATATTGCTCTCTAATCAAAGCATCACAAAATGACTCAAGAGTGGGTTTTTGATAAGCTTTCCCTAGAGCCTCTTTCATGGCATAAGAGATAGATACAAACACAAAATATGCACTACCTAGCTTAGAAAGAATAATATAGATGCAACGCTCTTCCTCCATCTTTATCTCACATTCTTCACATAAAATTCCGAGTGTTTTAAACTTAGATAGATAGTCTTCAATGTAATAAAAATCATTTGGACTTAAAATTAGTATTTGATTTTCTAAGTTATGTGCTTGAATAATATCGTGTTTACCAAACACATATTCAATCTTTTCCCAAGCTTCATTACGATCATTAATTTCTTGAAGGTGGAACCTTAAATTAGGGGAGATGGACATTCTGATCAGTCCATGAGCTTCTCCACTCCTATTATCCCATTTGAATTTCTTATCAACATCAGTAGGTTCTTTTTCATTTCCCAAGGTAACCCAGTACAAGCATTTACTTCTTAATAAATCCTCCATATGGGATTTCCATTAGAAGTAGTTGGTGCTGGTAAGAAAAGATTACTGGAATAAGCCATATTAAATATGTAAATAATATGGATTTAAAAACTAAAACTGATGATCTGGATGGAAAGATCTCGAAAAATTAGGCGGTTTAAAAAAAATCGGCACTAAAAACTGTCTTCAGATGTGAAAGCTATGCTATTTAAAAAAAAGGCATAAACGGTAACCAAAGGACCACCTGGTGGTGTAAGTTGCTTTATGAAGTGACCCACTTTTATAAAAAGAAGTGGGGACCACTTTTACAATGAAGTTACTTTATAAAATAAATCTGCTTGCAAAATAAATAACTCAAGACCTCTTACTTAATAAGACAATTTTTAACCAAGTGGGCTAGAAAAACATATTGTATTGTTTAGCAAGAGGATTGTTGTTGTTGTTGAAGACCTTGGAGAGCGTGCTCATTAAAAAACCATTTTCACACAAGAAAATAAATTCACTTCTCGATGACAGCAAGGGTTAGATCTTGGTTAACTTACCCAAAAAATGCACCTTTTCCTATTTGTTTCTGATTCTCCAAGATCGCACATGGCATGGGGCAAAGAGAATACACAGATCTAAAAGAGTAGCAACCTGGAAAAAAATAAAATAAAACCAAAATAAAACTTAAATAATACTCTGCAAAAAATAAAAAATAAAACGTATTCAGGCTTTATACCTCCGGATCTAGCTGAAATGGTTGTATCTTGGGAAAATGGAAACCTTTTTTGAGTGAAATGAAAAGTTTTCCTGACTGAAATGAGCACTCCAAACGCAATGGAATAGTCCTCTTAGCCCAGAAATGTACAAAAATAGCATAAAATGGAGATGAGACAACTTGGATTCATGATCTCGATCTACAACAGAAGCAGGTCTTCAAACAGGGTCTGATACCATGTTCGACAACACATGTATTCCAATAGAGGAAAAACACCTTTAGTAACCACTCACACAAACAAATCAAAGATCAACACACCGATGTTTTGACATGGTAAAACCCTTATGGGGAAACATCCACGACCCCAACCAACGAGGCCACTTGGAGCAGTTTCTTAATGCAAAATAAAAAGATTACAAAGAGATTTTACAAGAGAGTTTCTCACAATCGACCATCGAAAAATGACCCTCCATGCTCTTTAAATGGATATCATGGACCAATCAGGTGTTAAGCCACGGATCAATGGTCGTCAAGATTGAGGAGAATATGAACCGTTGGATCAGTCTATGTTAGGAACATATCGTGATCGTCAAATTTCCTAGCTACAAATGCATACTAATGCATACTAAAGAAACACACTTTTACCTAACAACACATTAGACCAAGTAAATATTAAATAACTCATAAGTGTCTAAATATCCTAACAAAGATGTGATGCATTTTGTAATATAATTGACTTCCTATAAATGTATTACTTTTGTTTTAGTTAGAATATTAAGAATATGTAATGTAGATATTAAGAATAAATAAATAAATTTATGTGTATTTCCAGCCTCCATTTTCCAGTTAATTCCTCTTTTTCTAATCGGAGTATAAGTTGTAACGTACCCAACAACTCATGTTGGGTCATGTCACACAAAACTCTCTCATTATCATCTCTGATACCATTTTTGTAACCTACCTAACCTTCATCTAAGCAACATTACGTGCATAATACACATAAAAATGAAACTTTTGCTAACTAAAGTAATTCCTTTACTGTTAGCCGATTTCCTATAGTTTAAAACTACAAATTTATAACAAATTTGTAATTCCTATAGTTTAAAACTACAAAAAAAAAAGTAATTCCTTTACTGTTAGCTGCAACTTATAACCCTAAAACAAACGCATCTAAAGCATGCTAATAATCAACATGAAATACAATTAAATCGTTCATTACAACAACATATAAGTCATTCTCATTCACGCAGAGTTCATGCACAACAATAACACATGTAAATAACTTAGTACAAGATAAAACACTTATCTTTAAACAAGAATTGTGCAACCAGTTGATTGGGACAAACGTTCCACCCAACCATAGATTGACTGTTCCAATTCTCAACAACTAGTTACCCTCGAGATGAGGCTAGTAATCCACAAAAGAGGGTGGTCTCTCATAGTCCACTCGCAACTCATAAAGCTCATAATCCAACTGATATTCTCTTACAACTATCACGAATTTTCCACCAACTCTCTTCCTCCTGACCTTCCCAACCCAAGGAATACACCATTTGTTTATAAGGAATCACCCAAGGGATGTACCATCTGTTTCTCAGGGATAACCCAAGGGATGTACCATATGTTTACTAGGGTTAACCTAAGGGATGCACCATTCATTTATCAAGGATAACCCAATGAATGTGCCATTCATTTATTAGGGTCTCTCTGGCACAGGTATTAGGAATCTCTCAACTGGGAACTCAAGGGATTTTTCTGCTAGGAAAACTACCAACAAACCAACAACAAACACTTGTTTTTTAATGCAACTCCCACAAGAGTTCACTCCTTAGGCCTGACAACCCGACTCTTCAATTCTCCAGCTCCAATTCGCTCCAATTACGCTCCAGAATTCGCTCCCATGGCTGCACCAGCTCCAAGCTCTCTCCTCTTCCTACGCATTAAATTTGACTGACTAAAAACTGTTGTCCCAACCCATGCAAATTTTCTCTCTTGTGGATTGCCTTTCTTGACTCACACTCTTCCCCAAGATGATTGTACTCAACCCCCATGTGCCCAATAACTCTAGGATGTGACCACTCACACCCACCCTCTTACATGTATTCACTGATTGTCCTTGGAAACACTCAATCAGAAGGATGTGATCACTCACACCCACCCTTTTACATGTATTCAATGATCGGATTTTGGAACACTCAATAAAAAATTATAAGGTTCATATACAATTGATAGTTTTATGGACGCGGCTTCGCAGATAGGTGTTATCGAACTATGGAAGCTTGTGTTCGGTGTATACATCTTGCACCCAGAACTTCCATCTCTACAATTCGACCCCACACTCCTCGAACTCGCAACCGTGCCTCTACCCGCGATGAGTTTGTCTATCCTACCTACCTTTCCATACTTAGTCAAGTTTTCAAAGTTTAGCGGGTTGACGCCTTTCCAGGTTCAAAAAATTTAAAAGCATTTGTCGCTCCCCTCCATCCCTGCTACCTTCTGCCCTTCCCAATAGACATTAATTATGCTTTCAAAAGTCACAACTGACCAGACAGCTTCGAAAATATTGGCTTTAATAAGCGGAAAGCTCGATGACATCTCCCATTAAAATGAATAGACAAACGAATATTATGGGATCTAGTAATTTATTTTCCCCACATTTTGAATTTGCAAAAATAAAAATAAAAATTGGCTTTTTTAGTTTTCTTAAAGGCTTCAACATAGTCCATGAACGTGTCACCCACAGAGGCCTTGACGTCATGTCCCTCTTTAATATTGTGTATATCTTAGATGTCAGATTTGAGAATCTGCTCGGATATGGGAATGTTAATACGTGCTATTAGTCACTATTCAACGTACATATTCAAAAAGATTGGCATTAATAAACGAAAAATATCGAGAACACATGTCATTAAAATGAATTAACACAAAATCTACGGAAGATCATCCAGAGTTGCTTTTAAATACTTATTTCCATTTCTCTCTATCATCAAAGAGTTGCGCTTTGGGGTGCCTTCATTCTAATGTTCCTGGTCATGGACATGTAAGACAACTTAGAGATGTGATTGAGGCTCAAATGAAAGAAGAGAGATTGGTTTTATGTGATGTGAGCTTTGAGTAAAAAAAAAACTCTGTTATCCAACAGAAACTTAGAGAGGAGGAAAAAAAAAGAACAAGTATCTTCTGGTTGGTGTTCTCCCTGTATTCGATGCTTTGGTTGGTTGAAAAGCCTGCCTGGAGATTTGTTTGTTGATCTTCTTTGTTTTCTTGCTGGAAGTTGTAATGGATTTTCAGGTCACGTGGAAAATACTTCTTCGTTGAAGTATATAGTTTTTTCCAACAACACAAATTTGGCAAGTGTATCGAGTTCTGCAGATCGCACAAGAATTTGTCTTCCTCGGGGGCGTCACACTTACCGTGGCTTGCAAAATGGTTTGTGACGTTCGTAAATGACGCGAAATATTACTCCATTTGCGAATGCAAATAGAGTTGGGTAACATAAACTATATGGGTGGATAAAATGACATATTATCACTACGAAAGTTTCTATTTCGAAGTTTGCTAAGCTACTTCTGGGTGTGGTAACCGACTTGACAGAAAACCATGTTCTTTGTCAAAGTTTGTTCGGTTTCCTCTGGATGTAGTTATAGACTCCACATTTTTGGCATCACCTCTGAACATTCCAGACCTTTCTGTGGGCCACCATATCTGCCACCACTATGACAAAATATATATTCTGATGCGATCTGCAACATTTGATACACTTGCCAAACCTATCCTGATGCGTTCTATAGCATTTGATACACTTTTCAGACCTGCGCTGCCCAAAGAAGTCATGTACTTCAACAAAATAACATTTTGGAACTGGGTTGGATGTTCCTTCCAATTTATTGTAATAAAACAAAGAAATTCAACATACACATCTTCAGGCAAACTTTTCAACCAAACAGATGATCGAATACAGGGAGAATATCAGTCACAACATACTTGAATTTTTTTCCCGTCCCATAGCTGATGTCACATAAAACGACTCCCTCGACTTTGAATTGGGCCTGAATCACATTTCTAAGTTGTCTCAGATGTCAATGGTCAGGAACATTACAAGGAAAGCACCTTAAACCCCAAGTTTTCGACGACAACGAGAAATTAATACTTGACAAAGAATGGAATGTTGAATAACCAACCAATGCAAGCAGGTCATATCTGGAAGAAACAAGCTATTCAAAAAAATAGGATAGATCTAGTTGGCAGCACCAATTAATTCCAAGACCCGAAATTGATATTCAACTCGTTTTTTACGAATAAAGGATTTGATCCTCAAGAAAATTGTCAACAAGCTTCATCAATGTACATATTTTTTATTGGTCGGCGGCAGGCCAAATCACAATCATTGTGGCAAATAATCTCAGCTGTATTTTGTAACCCATCTTATTTGAATATAGAATAATTGTGTTTTTTTTAATAGTGTTTTCCAATCTTTGGTATTGTTTTTCATTTTATTTTCTACCTTTCTTCCCCATGTGTCGTTAAACATGGACGACAAGCTTTTCTTTCTGCTGCCCACTACTTCAATTTAAATAAAGGTTGCTATGTTTGTTGCTTACATTTTACATTGAAGAATAATTTGTCATAGGCCATACTTATGTGGCGTCGGCCCTATACTTAAAGAAAGAAATTGGAGGACCCATCCTACTTTTATTCTTTGGGGCCCGTAAATAGAATGAATTAATGACTTACAACAAGGCAGCTCAAGTGTTGACGCCATGTTCCTGTTCAATATATTGCATAAATTGCAGCTTCTTCTATTTGATAATATTTGTGCATATATACTAATATGAGTACTATTGGAATAAATATAAAAACTTTCTCTTGGGCAAACTTAGGCAATTATCTAGCCACCGGGTCCCGGGTTTGCGGTATTGAACAACTATGTTCTATGTTCTATCATATACATCTTGCAGCCAAAGAGCTTCAATGATCTACAATTTATGCTTTAACTAGTGATAACTCACCACATGTTCAAAAATCTTGGCATTAATAAAGGAACCGCTAAAGCTGCCTTAATTACTTAAATTACACCAATTTTTGATTAAATTTAATTTAATTTAGATATTAATGTTTATGGAAATTCGACGTTTTCTCATGTCATTGCAAGGAATACAAGATAAATAGATGATAAGGAGTTTATCTCGTTGAAACCACAATGAAAAATCATGTTTTGTGTTGCGTTATATACATCTTGCTGTCAAAACTTTCGTGGTTTCAACGGAATTTGCAAACCGAAGAGCATCCTGCAAATTGGGAGATCATTTGCATTTGAAACAGAAACAATCCATTAATATATATTAGTATGAATACTATTCAAATAAATATTAAAATTTTCTCCATTAATACATATTAGTATGAATATTATTGAAATAGATATCAAACCTTTCTTTTGGCCAATACTTAGCCAATTATCTGGCCACCAGGCCCCGGGTTCGCGGTATCCAGCACCTATGTCCCATGCTCTTTCATATACATCTTGGAGCCAAAGAACTTCAATGATCTGCAGTTTATGCTTTTACTGGTGAGAACCCAGCAGGAGTTCGAAAACATTGCCATTAATAAACGGGAAAAAAAAGGCTTTTCGACTGTCAGATACTTATTCCTTTTCCCCTTTTCTTTTTTTTTCATCCATTATCACATTCTGGTTTTATACTTAGTCATCTTTCTATGATCGACAGTTGCAGGGTTGGCGGGCTGACCTTTCTTCATCTTCATCTGTATCTTCACATGACGAATCCGACCGACCGTTGTTCCTTTCCATACTTAGTCAATTTTATGGCCGCGATTGCTGGGTTGGCGCATACGAACTCGCCTTTTCTTCTTCCTGCCCGCTATCGCTTTCTAGATATATACTTAGTCACCTTTCTATGATATTCGGTTCCAAKATTGGTGGGCTAACATGTCTTCATTTCCATCTATATCCTCACATGACGAATCCGACCGACCACTATTCCTTTCCATACTTAGCCAATTTTACGGCCGCGGTTGTCGGGTTGGCGCTTACGAACTCGGTTGTTTATTGTTCCGTTATATACATCTTGCACTCAAAACATTCGTGATCTACAATTCCACCGCGGGTTCCTCATATACATTAACTTCGTTCAAAGTATCTGTCACTGCCTTGCATCCCCACCAACTTCACGTCCTTTCTGATATACATTAACTATGATCTTACTAGTGACAACTAGACACACTGGTATGGAAGAATTGGCGCCCACTGCTCCGCCATATGCAAATTGACTATTGGACTCTGACATCGTCCCCTCTTCCATGTTACACATTATCCATTCAAATGTTCCGAACTATACAATTTGGTCGTCGGGGCCTTGCGTCTTCTGGGGAAACCTTATGACCCTATTTTGGATCCTCGCGTTCGCGGGTTCACGAAAACTCCAAGTCATAGTCATTGTTTCATGTTCTACCCATCCTCGTACTTCTTTCCAGATATGCAACACTAAAGGTTTAATACTAGAACGACATCATGCAACAAGTGTAAAAAAACGTCATTAATAAGCAAAAGTCAGGACAACCAACCATCCCTACAGAACTTGTCCAGAAACATTCAAAGAAGATCTTTCTTAGTGAAAGCAAGTCTCGACCAGCGTTTCCATGTTCTGTACTTGCACACTTTTTCGATTGCGGGTTCTCGGATTGACGACCTCAAAATTGTGTTTCGAATTTTCCGTGAGTTGCAAACAGCGCCTAGAGTTCCGCAATATACAATTTGTCCGTAGGAATGTATAAAAACTCTTAATTTTCCTCTTTCCCCCCCTCTATTATCCCTTTGTGGTTCTATATTTAGTTGCAACTATATGATCACAACCTCGTGGATTCGCAAATTGGCAACTCTTTATCTATATATTCACACCATCAGCCCGACCAACCGCGGTCCCTTTCAATACTTACACAATTATGTGATCATCGGGTCCCGGGTTTGTGGTATCCAACACCTATGTCCCCTAGTTCGTCATATACATCTTGCACCCAAAGAACTTCTGTGATCTACAATTTATGCCTTTACTAGTGAGAACTCACCAAGGGTTCGAAAGGATTTGCATTAATAAGCGAACAATAGATGTTCTTCTGTGAGATACTTATTCCTTTTTCCCTTGTCTTCTTCCCGTGTATTATCGCTTTCTAGTTATATACTTAGTCATATTTCTATGATCATGGGTTCCAACATTGGCGTGTTGACATATCTTCATCTCCATCTATATCCTCACATGACGAATCCAACCGACCGTTGTTCCTTTTCATACTCAGTCAATTTTATGCCCGTTGTTGCCGGGTTGGTGCTTTCAAACTTTGTTGCTTCTTGTTCCGTGATATACATCTTCCACTCAAAATTTCCGTGATCTACAATTCCACCGCGGACTCCTTCGTCCTTTTTCCATTTTTTTCTTCCTGTGTATTATTGGACTATAAAGTATGGACATGATATTTTATATTGCATGTACGGATTTCGCATTCCATACCTAGCCACTTTTTGGATCGCAGGTTCTTGGGTGGGTGGGCTCAAAATTGGGCCTCAATTGTTTCGTGCCTGACAAATAGCACCCAGAATTCTGCGATATACAAATTGACAAGCAAACCTGCGAGCTGGTTGGCTCAACATTGCACTTCTATTGTTTTGTGTCCTCCAAACAGCGCTCGCAGTTTCGCTATATACAAATTGACAGACGGACTCTAGGGCTAGCGGGGTCAAGATTGCCATTGTTTACGGATGGTAATCCCTATCAACTATCTAACAGTATCTAAAACATTGCTTTCAATACTAAATTAGCTCTTACTAGTGACAACTAGACACACTGGTACGAAACAGTTGGCATCACACCCTCCGCAATATACAAATTGACTACCGGATTTCGACATCGTCTGCTCTTCCGTGTTACAGATTATGCATTCAAATGTTCCGAGCGATACAATTTGAATGTCGGGGCCTTGCGTCTTCTGGAGAGACCTTGTTAGCCTGTTTTGGATCCTCCTATTATCGGGTTCACGAAATGTCCAATTCTTAGATAATGTTTCGGGTTGGCACTTTCAAACTCTTCTGGTTCTTGTTTCGTAATATACATCTTGCACTCGAAATTTCTGTTCTCTACAATTCCACCATGCACTCAACCCCTTTTCCCTTTTCCTCTTCCCGTGTGTTATTATCTTCTGGTTATATACTTAGTCTCCTTTCTATGATTGTGGGTTCCAGCGTTGGCGGGTTGACATATCTTCATTTCCATCTATATCCTCACATGATGAATCCGATCGATCGTTGTTCTGTTCCATAATTAGCCAATTTTATGGCCTTGCTTGTCGGGTTGGCGCTTTCGAACTCTGTTGCTTCTTGTTCCGTGATATACATGTTGAACTCAAAACTTTCGTCGTCTACAATTCCACCATAGACTCCTCGAACTCACAAGCTTCATTCTACCACGGTTCACAAATATTTCAAAGTATCTGTTGCTGCTTTCCATCCCCACTAACTTCCTGTCGTTCCTAATATACATTGGTTATGCTCTTACTAGTGACAATTGAACAAAATGGTACGAAATAGTTGGCATCTAGCCCTCCGCAATATAAAAATTGACTACCGGGTTCACATCTTGTACTCAAAATTTCCGTGATCTACAATTCCACCGCAGACTCCTTAGTCCTTTTTCCCTTTTCTTCTTCTCGTGTATTATAGATTTTTGGTTATATACTTAGTCACCTTTCTATGATCGTGGGTTCCAGCATTGGCAGGCTGACATATCTTTATCTCCATCTATATAATCATATGACGAATCTGACTGACCACTGTTGTTTTCCATACTTAGCTAATTTTATGGCCACGGTTGTCGGGTTGGCGGTTTCGAACTCTACTGATTCTTGTTTTGTGATGTACATCTTGCACTCAAAACTTTTGTGATCTACAATTCCACCGTGGAATCCTCGAACTCGCAAGCTTCACTCTACCATGGTTCACAAATGTTTCAAAGTATCTGTCGCTGCCTTCCATCCCCACTAACTTCTTGTCCTTCCTAATATACATTGGTTATTCTCTTACTAGTGACAATTGCACACACTGATACGAAACAGTTGGCATCCGACCCTCCGCAATATACAAATTGACTACCGGGTTCCGACATCATCCCCTCTTTCATGTTACAGATTATGCATTCAAATGTTCTGAATGATACAATTTGACCGTCAGGGCCTCGCGTCTTCTGGGGAGACCTTGTCAGCCTATTTTGGATCCTCGTGTTGACAGGTTCACAAAATCTCCAATTCTTAGTCACTGTTTCAGGTTGTCGCATTCGAACTTTGTTGCTTCTTGTTCCGTGATATACATATTGCACTCAAAATTTCCATGATTTACAATTCCACCACAGACTCCTTTGTCCTTTTCCCCTTTTCTTCTTCCCATGTATTATCGCTTTGTGGTTATATACTTAGTCGCTTTTCTATGATCCTGGGTTCCCGCATTGGCAGGATGACATATCTTCATCTCCATCTATATCCTCACATGACGAATCCGATTGACTGTTGTTCCTTTCCATACTTAGCCAATCTTATGGCCACGGTTGTCGTGTTGGCACTTTCGAACTCTGTTGCTTCTTGTTCTGTGCTATACATCGTGCACTCAAAACTTCTGTGATCTACAATTCCACCGTAGACTCCTCAAACTCGCAAGCTTCACTCTACCACGACTCACAAATGTTTCAAAGTATATGTCATTGCCTTCCATCCCCACTAACTTCCTATCCTTCCTGATATACATTAGTTATGCTCTTACTAGTGATATACAAATTGCCCTCTAGACTGTCCTATCATACCCTCTTCGGTGTTATGCGTATTGCACTCAAAAAGTTATGATACATACAATTTGACCCTCACGCGCTCACCTCCAACGATTGTACCTTGTAACCCTATTTTGAAGCTGCTTTTTCCCGTACCCGTGACCTCCGTACTTTCTTAGTATGCAATTAGAAACCTTTCATGGTAACAACTGACCATGCAGGAACCGTCGACATTGTCATTAATGAGCGAAACGCTCGAGGATATTTCCCATTATTACGCACTAAACCAAGATCTGCAGAGAGTTATATTTTCCCTTCAGATTGTTCATCTCAAACACGCGTCGTCATGTTGGCCCGCTCAAGAAATCTACAATGCTTAATCGCTCATTGTTGTATCCACCATGTTCACATTTCTATGTATGCAATTACTAGTGTTTAATGTTAACATCACATGATGCAACAATCGTCCAAATTGCCATTAATGAAAGAAAATCTCGAGGAGATCTCCCATTCACATGCATTGGACCAAGATTTGTGCAGGGTTATGTTATCCCTTCCAAATTTTCATTTCATTCATCGTCTGGAGAAAACAAACGTTCTTGTAGACTTATGGCACCAGGTCGATAACAATTTTGTGGAGATACAATAAATATCTTCAGACATCAGGACTATAACTTCCAATGGTCTAGGGCATACTTTTACTATTCATCCCATTCCGCCCAGAATGAAGTGATTTGGACATCTAGAATCGCTCGTGCAGACTGCGTCCCTGAGATTTTTTACTGTAAGGAGGTGGTCTCTTGGTGCACCGAAAAATATATTCCAAGCCAAAGAATTATTCCACTGCGTGACCATTCTCTTATTTCTTTGTCACCTCAGGTCTTTCGCAAGATGTTAAAATTGTCGGAGCCAACATCGACGTTCAAAGGACAAGACTACAAGCAGTTCCTAGAAAAACATGATAATGGGTTGGACATCTTAGTCGAGTTCCTCGAATACCCAACAACAGTTCCTGAAGATATCACAAAGTTGCAGGTAAGTTCCTTTAGAAATCCATTCCGGGAAATTGCTTGGTTGTTTACAAGAATAACGGGACAAACATCCATGACAAGCATTTCCCATATAATTATTTATATTTTGTACTTCACGGTCAAGGAACAATTCATTTTTGATTGGGAGAAGCTAATTTCCATTGATATATGTTCCCAGTTGTCACGATTTAAAGAATCGAATAAATTTTATATGTCATCCTACTTGATTTTTGCAATAGTGCATTGTTGTTTGTTTCCAAAACTTTCTCTATCCAATAAAATAAATTGTGGATTCGACCCAGTAACATTCCGGTACCAGGCCCTGTGGAGGCACAATGCCTCCCATTGTTTTTATGAAGTTTTTAACGGCTTTGTCTTAGTTTTCAAAGATTTATTGTTAGGGAAGGATGCTTCGCGGATGTTTGGCCAGGAAACCAAGTTTTTGAACAGGAAGGGCACACTTGAACAAAAGGAAAATCACAGTGTACTCATGGTCTTTGGCTCTAAGGAAAATCCTGCTTTTCTTCCATGCCACATCACAGACAAGATGTTTGTTGCATAAAAGCAAGGCAATACAACCACTGGTTGCATTTTTTCCATGACAAGAAAAAAAAAACAGTTTGTTCCTCTGCCCTGGAAAGTCAGAGACTTCGTGTGCAGAAACGTCAACAAGATTGACGAATTTGTCAGCCATTTCAAGAAATTGAACCTAACATATGCTGAAAGGATAAAAGGGTTCGACCCTAATGGAATTTTTCGAGAACATTTACTGGAAGTTGGCTTTAACAACTCTTTTATCCATAAACACCTGACCGAAGACAGGGACAGTAACGACAACAATCCTACTTCTGGCGATTGTGACCCAAAGACATTGCAAAGTGTGACTGAATTGTATAGACAACAGGGAAAAGTATAGGTGATAAGAGTGCCCAATCCCCCGCTAGCACTCCCAAGAGCACGACATCATGGAGCATCGCTTCAACGGCCCACCCCAGTAAGAAAGCAACCCAGAAATCTTCGAACGGAGAAGGAGATAAGAACCCTCCTCGCATAAAAATTGATAGTTCTCACAAAATTCCACTAACGAAGAAGAGAAAAAGCAATGCAAGCCAGGCCGACGAACCCAAAATTGAAAGTGAACAGGTGCAACTTGAAATTGAAACTGAGCACATGCACAAAATTGGGTCGTCCGTAATGGAAATAGATGAGACCGAATTTTTTGACGAAGATGAATCCTTCGTATTCCAGAGCATTGTTTTTGATAGCCAATCTAAAAGTATGGTCATTGAAAAGAGAGATGTAACAAACAGTAAAGGAAAATCTTGCACAGAGATTGAATTTAGGGAAATGCAGCCATCCCAAATATCCCTATTTCACCAAGTAATCGGTGATCCTCTTCATGATTACATGAGGAATTGAAGTGGAAAATGCCAGATTGAAAGACCGCCTTAACTCATTTGAGCAGGCTTTCATTGCCACCCCAGAATTTTCCAGTCCTTTAGCAAACACCATGCCTGCTACCACTGCAGCCAAGATGAAAGTATCATTTACCCTCCTTCCATTCTCTAGAGCCCTTGTAGAGAATAACATCAACAAAAGAATGCAGCTAGTTACTCAAGCCCGGGAAACATCACAAAATTTAGTTTCCTTTCGAAAGAAGGCAAATGATTTGCTCTAACATTTGGAGGTGAATTTAAAAAATGATCAGTGTTTCTGTGAACAGGTGCTGACCCATTTTTCCAACCATGTCGTCAACACAATGGAACTGAAAAGAAGACAAGAGAAACTCCCCTCCCCAAAGCGGACCAAAAAAGTAAAAGCATGCTAGCAAAAGAAAGTTAAGAACCTGGAGCTCATTGTCGAATCATGTAAACAAGCCATATCAGAAAAGGAAGAATTATTCACAAGCCTGATCCAAATAGACTTAGCCGAAAGTACCAACGAGGTTCAAGACCCAAACCTAATTCTCAAATCCTTTTCAATGACCAAAGAAGCCTTCCATGAACAACTTTATATTTTAAAGGGGTTGTCTTTCAAAATGTTTTACGACATAGTTGAACATCATGTAGATGAGCTCGAGTGCTGGGTACTGGACTATGCGGCACACAATGAAGAAATTGAACAAAGTTTTCATAATATTTCAATGGATCTAAGGAAATTAGAAGACGACCTTTACAACATAGAAATCTGGGATGAAATCAACATGGCCCCCATGAGAAGCTACATTGAAGAATGGTTCCAACAAAGAATGGACAACCTCATCCAGGATGGGCAACAATCGGTCGACACGACTCCACTGACCATCGATGACAACAACAAAAATGCATCGGCTTCATAGTAAGTCTATACTGGCATCTTGTTTTCTTTATCAATCCAGTTTAAGTCTATATTGTCATCTTGTTTTCTTTATCAATCTAGTTATTACCTCTTTAAATAGAAAACTGTAACCAAAGACTCATAACTTCCAATTTCTTCTTTTCAGGTCTTTCTCTCTACTGTCACGCACTTCTTCTTTCGACATTCCTAATTCTTGTACTTATTTCTTTTCATGGTTCACGGGAGCCCCAACCCCAGTCTATATGACAAACACATTTAATTTTTCAGAAATATGTAACAGAAATTATTAATTTTTGATAAATTTCAAAGAAAACTGATTCGGGAATGCCTTTATTGTATGCTAAATTTTGGGTGTCCATGAACCTTTGTTGTTTGTTCCAAAGAAAACTAATTCGGGAGTGCCACATTTTTTGTGTCCTATTGTATGCTAAATTTTTTTTGTCCGGGAACCTTTGTTGATGTAGCAGACGTTACTACTTTCAAAGAAAACTAATTCGGTAATGTCTTTGTTGCACGACGTTGTTACTATTCTATTGTATGCTAAATTTTTGGTGTCCAGGAACCTATAATTTGATAAATTTCAAATTGTTTTTGTGTCCAGAAGCCTTTGTTTTAAAGTAAACTAATTCAGGAATGCTATTTTTTTTGTGTTTTTGTCCACGAACCTATGTAACAGACGTTATTACTATTGTATTGTATGCTTTTAAATGTTGATGTAATTTCCAGAAATATGTAACAAACATTATTAATTTTTGATAAATTTCAAAGAAAATTGATTCGGGAATCCCTGTCCAGGAACCTTTGTTGTTTGTTTCAAAGAAAACTAATGGAGGAATGCTAGATTTTTTTGTGTCCTATTGTATGCTAAAAAAAAATTCTCCGGGTACCTTTGTTGATCTAACATACATTATTACTTTCTAAGAAAACTAATTCCGGAATACCTTTGTTGCACGACGTTGTTACTATTCTATTGTATGCTAAATGTATGGTGTCCATGAACCTGTAATTTCATAAATTTCAATTTATTTTGTGTCCAGGAGCCCTTGTTTTAAAGAAAACTAATCTGGGAATGCTAAATTTTTTGTGTCCAAGAACCTTTTAAATGTTCTTGTGCGACGTTGTTACTATTCTATTGTATGCTAAATTTTTTGTGTCCAAGAACCTTTTAAATGTTCTTGTAGGACGTTGTTTTTTTTTTTACAAAAATGGTTATGGATTGTATTAATGGGGTGGACTAGCCACAGATTCGGTTACAAATTAGCCTCAAGTTCCTTTGGGCCTATCTTTCTGCGCCATTCTACCTCTATAGCTAAAGGCTTGTGAACTGCACTGGATTTTGTACGCCTTCTAAAAGATCTAGAGTTTCCAGCCAATTTTCAATGCCGAAACTCCAGTCACTGTTTCAACAAATGCCTCAGCATTGTTTTAGCATAAGTCTCCGCTCTGAATCAGCTTTTGTTACATTAGTGTTTCAGCAAATGTTCCAGCACTGGTTCAGCAAAAGTTCTAGTACTGTGTTTCAACATCTATTACAGTACTGTGTTTCAACATCTGTTACAGCACTGTTACATCACTATGTTTCAGCATCTGTTACAACTCTGTTGCAGCACTGTGTTTCAACATCTGAACAACACCGTGTTTCAGTATCTGTTTCAGCACTGAGTTTCAGCCACTGTTACAGCCTTGTGTTTCAACAACTATTACAGCACTGTGTTTCAGCAACTGTAACAATACTGTGTTTCAGCATCTGTTACAGCACTTAGTTTCAACATATGTTTCAACACTCTATTTCAAAATCTGTTACAACACTGTTACAGCTCTGTGTTTCAGCAACTGTAACAGCACTGTGTTTCAGCAATTGTAACAGTACTGTGTTTCAGCATCTGTTACAGCGTTGTTTTAGCCTATGATCCAGCATTGTTTCAGCACTTCCTCTCTCAACTTCCTCAGACCTTCGCACCTGCACTTTGGATTCCTTCCTGGCAGTTTTCAGAGGTCTGCAATTTCTGACTGGAGAGCCCCTGATGAGATCTTCTCCCCGGACTCTAAGGGATTGGTTCATGATTTTCTATTCCATTTACGTTGATGAATCCCTTGCCCAGGGAGGTTCCTCTATTTACTTCGTGGTCTGCCAACTGATTAAGATTCCTGAGGACGTGGTAGAACTTCACCTCTTCGAATTCTTTCATCTGATCTCTAACCTTCCTATAATAGTCTTCCAACCCCATGTTTTTGGGAGCCCTCCTCTGATTGAGAGCTTGTATAAAAATTCTAGAATCACCTATGACAGCCAGTTTTGCTATTGATAACCTTCTAACCTGAGCCAACCCCTGCCAGATTGCTAAGATTTCAGCTGTATTATTGGTGTTCTGACCCAGCCCCCAGGCAAAGCTGAGCACAATTTTCCCTGAGATGTCGAGAAGAACCCCTCCGCTTCCCGCGGGGCCAGGATTCCCTTTCGAGGCCCCATCCACCTGCAGGATATGTTTCTCCAAAGAAGATCTCCACTTTATGAACTCTTGTTCCTCCAGCCTAATTTCCCAATGGGAGTAGTGTTTGGAAATTTTCTTGGTTCTGTTCAGGAGGGAGGGCTCAAGCTCGTGGAACCAGGCATACTAATCTTTGTTAGGGGTTACTTCGTTGGTGACATTTGTTTTTGAGGCTACCAGGTCACCCAGCATTGCTTTAACTTTGAGATCCATCTGGATCGGCATCCCTGCGATATCCTTGAAGATTTTGTTGTTGCGTTCTAGCCACAGTTTCCAGCAGACTACTTTCGGCACCCACATCCAGCAGCGTTTTAGAAGGCTCAAATTGGAAAAAGAGAAGGGAGCCAAATCGACCCAGGAGGTAAACAAGGAAGTAACGGAAGCAGGCAGGGGCACATTCAACTGGCCAAGAATGAGATTCCAAAGTTCCAGAGCAAAGGGGCAAAGGAGAAATAGGTGGACAGAAGTTTCAGCCTGACAAGCACAGAGAGGGCATCTAGAGGGCCCTTTCCAGTCTCTTTTGGAGAGATTTTCCCAAGTGAGGATACTGTTATGCAGAAGAGACCAGCAGAAGAGATCTATTTTGGGAAGGGAAGGAAGGAGTCAGAGATTTTTCCACACCGAAGGGTCAGGGGCAACCCAAGGAATTGCCTGCAGGGCTGCAAAACCAGCTGCAGCTGAGTAACAGCCAGACGAAAAGCCCCAGCTTCTTTTTTCCTTTTTCCTAGCCGAGGAGGGGGAGCACCCTTGAAGAGCTTCCAGGAGGGTTCGAGCTTCAGTTTCTAAAGGCTGCGGATAGACCCCCAAGTCCCACTTGAGCCACAAGCCGCCCTGGTCCCAAATTGAAAGGTCCCACGGAGTGAATTTTCTATTAGAATGGAGCCAGCTTTTAATGTTATCTAGCCCTTCCAGAGATCTTAAAGGGGTATGTCCTAAGATAGAGTCTTCCCAAAACTTGATCTTTCTGTCGTTTCCCGGAATCTAAGAGAGCCTTGAGGTAATCAAGTCAAGAGCCTTAAGGCATAGAGAAAGGATAGGAGAACCTTTCCTAGTCAAGGGGGGGCGCTCAAGGCACCTTTCTTTGTAACCACAGAAGTATTTAGTCCTTAGAGCTTTAGAGATCCAAGTGGAGTTACCTATTATCATTTTCCAAAGAATCTTACCTCCCATGGCCATATTTTGAGTGGCCACATCTCTGACTTGCAGCCCACCTTCCATCCTGGGGGCTTTAACCTTATCCCAACTGAATAGGTGCATTTTTTTCCCCTCATTCCTTCCCCTTTCCCAAAGGAATTTTCTCAAGATGTTGTCTATTTCTATCACAATTCCTCTTGTGGCAAAGAGAATGGAGGCCTAATAGATAGGAAGAGAGGTGAGGACTGAGTTTATGAGGATTAATTTCCTAGCTTTGTTCAGCCAGGTTGTTCCCCAGGCCAAGATCCTGGTTTTCATCTTGTCCATCAGAGGCAACCACATGCTACTTCTGGGGGTTGCTTTGACTAGCGGGATTCCTAGATATTTTATGGACTCCCACGTTGAAGTTCCTTCCATTTCCAGTGCCCTGGAAATACCAATCATTTCTATAGGAGGGCAGTTCTAGCCATAAATTTTACTCTTCCTCAAGCTGATTTCGTTGCCTGAGATTTCAGTGTAGTCGTCAAATTCTTTCTTGAAGGCTCTTGTTGTGGGGAGGTTGGCTTGGCCCAGAAGGAGCGTGTCATCGGCAAATTGAGCATGGTTAATTCTCTCAACTCTTGGAGCAATTGAGAGGCCAATTAAGGTGCGTTGCTGCAGGCTCTTATTCAACTGAAAACTTAGCACAAAAGCTTGAATGGCATAGAGCAGGGGGGACAGAGGGCAGCCCTGTCTAAGTCCCCTTGAGGCTTAGAAAAACTCCGTAGGTCTTCCATTAACCAGGGGGGCGATCCATGGCCCGTCTATATAGGCCTTTATCCAGCGAACCATATGGGGGTGAAATCCCATCTTGAACATCACTGCAAAAAGGAAATTCAGCCAGACTCTATCAAAGGCATTCGCCAAATCCAGTTTTATTAGCATTCCTTTCTCCTTCCTTTGACAGCTTGAGTGGATGGCCTCTTGCACAAGGATGATATTGTCCTGGATTTTTCTCCCCTGAATGAAGCCCCCTTGGTTCTCCGGGATGATCC
>JZKD02S1662490.1:352378-388503 GCA_000966675.3 Picea glauca
TATATATATATATATATATATATATATATATATATATATATATATATATATATATATATATATATATATATATATATATATATATATATATATATATATATATAATTTCAATTTATTTTTAATTGATAAAATAATTTGTGAGTACTCGATGGGTTACTAACGAGTTGATCCTACCACTCCAAGTACCATGCAGTAGCTTATATAATTTCCTATTACAAACTTACATTATTTTACTACACAATAACCACTTATATAAATATTGATAAATGCTCGTAGCCATAATTATTTAAATTTCACCAATACTTCACCAAATATTTTCAATGTGTCACATGGGTTCTCAACCCTTCCAATTTTAATAACAAACCATAATTATTTTCAACCTGCCACAACTACTCGTGTTTATCATTTAGCTATCAAATTGATGTGAATGAGGCAGTTGATACAAGTCAAGCCTATTTCCTAGATTACACAACCGCCCCACTTCAAAACTCGAGTATAGAGAATCCTAAACAATGTGTTGAGGAAAAGATATGAATTGATCTTACTCAAGCATTTTCAGACTTTACTTGGCTAAATCAAAGTAGACGGGAATATCACCCTATGTTTATAGCCAACAAAAAAAATAACATCCTAACTCACAAGTATAAATTACAAGTGCTTAGGCTAGTCTTTTATCAACAAAAAGCTTGCTGGAAATTCACTTTTTATGTAATTTTCTGAATATAACAGTTGCTGAAATAAGTGTAAGAATGAAAGTAAAGACGCCAAGATGATAATCAAGACAGATGAGACATAAAGCAATCCTTTATTTCATTCAAATTCACCAAAGAGTCATTTTCTTAACAAAATCTCATACAAAAATCTTGGACCAAAGTCAAACTTAGACATCCCCGAAGGAACATACAAAAGGACCTCTGATAGAAAACCAAAACTGAACTCTAAAAGTTGGATCATCTTGCCATAGATTACTTCCCACTCGACTCTGCACAATAGCCTTTATCGGTCATGAAAATTAATTCACAAACAGACAAGTCTACACAAACTATCAAAGATAGATCAACACCTCTGAAAAACAAGCATCTGAATGATTTGATTCGGTCCTAAATATTGTTGTCTACAATAAGACTCTGCTATCACAAAAGAGAATTACGCTTTGATGAATATATGAATGAATGAAAACTGAACTATCTCAACATAACTCAAAGAGCAAACCTTAGCATGCTTCTGCTTTTATCCTCCTCTTGTTCCTCCCTCTCTTCTTGCTTTTAACAAATTAGAATTGGTTGATGTAGTTGAACCAACTCATTAGTTAAGTTTATTAAAAGATTCAACTAACTTTAGTTAGGGGAAAGAGTAATAATTATAATTAAGGTTCATGATTAAATAATAACTAGTAGGTGGGACCCCTTGTAACTCCCTTTGGTTCATAACAATCATAACATAACCATTAGTTAAGTAAAATACACCTCCTTTTGCCTCCCATCAACATATTCACTTTTGGCAGTTAAAACTCATGAAATTTGAAATTATTTCAAAATAATACTCATATATCCAAAATAAACATGTTGTCCAAAGATCCCCAAAGTCAACTATCATAAAACAATAGATATAATAAAAACTTAGAAACCATATTTCCCAGTCTGTGATGCAGCCCTTCCTTGATTGTTGTTGTCACCTCTTAATTTTCCTGAATTTGCCTTTGGTTGTGTAGAGCCTTTAGGCTTAATCTCATTGATCACGTGGGAACAATCGTCCCTCAAATGCATCCGGGAAGACATAGATTTGTTAGAGCCATTGGAGGGTGAGGAGGGGGAAACAACGACTTTTCCCTTATCAAGGGCATGGTGGGCCTCAGTTTTTAATCTCTTGCTAGCATGGGAGGATTGCATTGGCGAGTGGTCAGGCGTAGCTTGGGAAACGGGGTTAACCGACAGAGGAGTGGGCAAAGACAAGTTGGGCCAGCCACGATGTTGGGAGACTGTCGGGTGGACGATCTCCTGCCATCCATCATTTTCAGGGACTTCGGGTTGTAATGAGACATGAGGAGGTATAGGGATATCGGGTGCTAGCGGGGCTTGGAAAGGAGGCCTTTCAAGCCTAGGTTGGACTATTACCTGCCCAATCCAATTGAAGAATCCATCATGAAACAATTGGCCAAGCTCTTGTGAATCAACGCCAAAATGTACGGAGAACCTGGGCCTTCTCGGGCCTCGGTTCTAGTTACCTCTACCTCTATTTCCTCGGCCATGGCTTCCTCGACTAAAAAAACTCATCTTGCATGCATGATCGATTAGCAAATAGTCTTTTAAATAACCATACATGACAACTCTTAAAAATATGAAATAGATTTGGCTCAGAATGTATCAGACTCATGCAATCCAATCTATACAAATTGTTTTACCATTTATCAACAAGCAGGGGGGTGAAAAAGGGTTATGGGATATGTGAGGGGTTTGTATTGAGCGAAAATATGATATAATGAAAGGGGAGAGGACATGGTCATTGCTCAATGACAACAACAATCAACTGTAAAGCAAACCAATAAAACCTCACTGCAATCCACACAAGATACTGCCACTTTCATCCATTTTAACACAGATATTATCTTCACTGTAATCAATCTCAGAACAGGGAGTGAAAAAAATGAATATGGGAGGCGACGGGATTTGTAATTAGCGGAAAGTGAGATAATGGAAGGAAGAAGGATGATTATTGTTCATGAAATTAATTAAGCAATCCATAAAACATTCTGAGAGAGGCAATGCATCAACCATCAATCACTTGACTAAACAATAATTTATGTGTATTTAACAAGTTCATTGTTCATAATCAAATATCCAACAGAGTTCCATCACAAAACAGTAGGCATCCTATACAATTTGTAAAAAGGATTTTGTTCCCTTATTTGCATCTAATAACAATTTGCAAACAGTAGCCATCCCACTATGTTAACCATCGAAAACAACCATTGCCCATGTGTTTCTTCAATCCACAACTATACTCAAAAGTCATGTTTTCAAAATGAAGTCACTATTACTGCAATAAAGCCCATCAAAATGAAATGATATTCATTGACATATATATAGGCAGAAACCAAAGAACCAAGATCAAACTGCAACCCATATTGATATTCAAATATACAACCAACAACCACCGTTTAGACACAAGCTATGCACAGGGTAACTTTCCCAGGCAATGTAATTTTGCCACTGTAAAAAAAAACAATTCGGTATGGCTTAAAGAGTTGGGCCCTCTAACCGACATGACAAAGCCTTGACAACATGCCCTTCAATAACAAACGATCGATAAACATGACTAAAACTCTGTGAAAACCAAGTTATCCATACTATACAGAGTGCAAAGCCACCTAAAAAACACGATGCAATGTTTCCATTTTACCAAACCAAACACACAGTCACGGCAAAAACTCAATTCGTTGTTGGGTCATCAACCCAACACAATATTACTTCGATTTATCCCAACTGTGATCAATTATGTTATGCAATTTCAAGCTTAAACAATCAAACAACCGTAAGGATATAGTTCCCAAAGTCATCCAGTTCAATAATCGTTCAGCCCCAAGAGAAACCCACAGTTACCACGACCATTATCTATTTTGCACACACACAACGCGACATGAGCAACATCTATCATTTTCATCAATGTTAGCTAAACATTCAAATAATCATCAGTGCAAAAACCAGTGATTGTGTATCTACCAAACAACTCGTCACTGTCTTAAAACTCAACAACCTAACAAGTTGTAGCAATGACGCATACCCACGCATCCAATAGAATCGGGGCAGTGGCCCTTTCCATTAACAACACTGAGCTATCGACATAAGGAGAGTAATTGTGTGCTTTGAAAGTGTAACTGGTAATGTAGGGTTTACCAATATTATAACCGAGCCAGTGACTATATACCAACCAACTCAACTATCATACGACCAAATGGGCGAGCCTGTTCTCAAAATCGTCGGCGATTATACAACCATCCAATCAAAAACCGAGTCATAAACGATAGGCCAGGCTGGTCTTCTTAAACAATTTCCAGAGTGGAGGGCTAAGGTTGTTTCGTAGTCAACACGGGGAGAGAAGATCCACTCTTTGTAATGGCAAAACCTCCAAGGCCACGGTGTATACAGGACGAACCATGACTCGTTCGTGGTCGGGCACAAATCTATGACAAGGGCCATAACTGAAAAGTAGGGCTCTATTCTGACCTGGCAAAGTTTATATAATGCACGCAAGGTATAACCCTCATGCTCTTCGGTCAACAATCACAACACATAGGTGAAGACAAGGGCGAGGAAGAACAAGAACCTCATTTCGTGACCCTTGGTGGTGCAATCAACCAATGCAGAAGTGAACAAAACATACTGACGCAGAAAACCTCCGACCATTAAACCCATGAAAGCCAGAGACTGGATTAGTGACAGTGTGTGAAGATATCTATCCACCCAAGACTAAACAAAAACCCTCCAACCAAACAATGGTGATAACAAAGAACTATCACCCAAGAAGACCAATAACTTCAACAAACTCAAAATTGTTACAGGAAGAACCATTCACTCTTCATTTCCAGAACCCAAATTTCACACAGTTTCAACACTTAGGAAAACACAAACCCATACACCTAAGCCAGTAATCATTTCATAACTAGAGAAAAATCATGAATGACCAAAAAAAAGACATACCTGTAATCGAATTCCTTAAAACGAGAGTTGGTCGAGCGGTTCCTCCCTGCTAAAATTTCATAGCATAACCACAGCAGCAAGATCGAACAATAGCTCAACTAGGGTGGAAGCCAACGGGAAGAGTAAAGGCTATGTGCAGTAAATGCACGTCGCCTCCACCCATATCTCAATAACTCAACAGTACATGCCAACAAATTCTCCATTAACATGATTAATCAACATGTATCGAAACCATCACCACATTAAAAGCCAGTAGCGCGATCACCATATCCCATTTCACATCATATAACTCCAACAAAATCGCATAACCATCAACATCCATTACTTGGTCAAATGCACCACCAACATTCAATCTATCCAAATACACCATATATATATATATATATATATCGACCACATAATCCAATTAATCATTGCACAACCATTTACTTGTTAGCTAGGATAATTGTTAAGTCTTTCATGCATGTAGTATAGTGAATATTATAACTTCAAATTATTCCCTTTTGCAATTATTTCTTATTTCTTTCCCATTGTTCGCATGTAGTATAGTAAAAACGCAGCATTGGATTCCTTTTCTTTGCACTAATAGTATTTTTACCTTTCTCGAAAATAGTCTTTCATGTAATTTCACTAACGTGTTTGTTGTGCATGTGCGATAAGAACAAATAACATTAATGAATAGCATAGGTTGTAGTAACATGAAGAATAAACATTTCAAAAGCTCAACTCATACCAACAACAACAATATCTCATCAACCATGTAAACCATGTCAAACATCATCACAACATAAAAAATGAGCAGATCTGATCTTCAATAGTTCAAGGGGGTCCCACCTACTAGTATTATTTAGCTTCATAATAATAGGCTTTAGCAACACTTTGCAGGCGAAACTACGTTGACGTTTTTTAATCGTCAACATAGTGGTCTCATAAAATTTTGGGACTCGGTCTGATTTTTAATTGTGAGACCAATATCCAAGCAACCATCACCACCAGCATAGACATTGTGCTCAACGCAATCCTTGTCCAAGTAACAACGTTCAACGCAAGTCACGACGAGGAGTGTCGTAATTTCTTCTTTGTTTCTTTTCTTTAAAATCAACTTAACATGCGTTGGTAACTATTTGGGGTCAGGAGAAAAACCAGGGTGAAATTGGAGGGTAGATTAGTCCAGTCGCGACATCCCACTCAATTGCTAGTCATTGTATTATTACCATTCGATCTATCACACCAATAATCACAACCACCAAATTAATAATTTATCCTTAATACCCAAACAAACCATTGTTCAGAATATAATAAAAATATTAATGCTCTATCTCCGTGTGTTCGTGCATGACTTCCATTTTTCTCAACATTTCACATTTCCATTCATGCAATTGCTAGGTATCAATTTAGTTACGTATATCAACCAAAAAGTGCCCACTAAGGTCAAACAACTAGTTGAGAACTTAAATGCGAAGACAAGGAGTGGGGTCATTACTTGGATAAAAGTCCACATTAGTTATCTGACAAACTCGAATGCACTAAATCTTATACAACGATTATCTTGCTAACAAAATGAGATGCAATAATAACCACTTCAGTGGTATCAACAGGTTTTTCCCTTTTTGTTTAATTGTGTGCCTGTCTGATTCTTTAATATGTAATTTAATAATCATATTATTTCTTTTATTTCAGTGAAAATCCACGTCAACTAAACATTATCTTTTTGTATTTTTGGCAGGGTTTTGTATGAGGAAACACGCCAGGAACAGATGAGGAGGCACACATATTAAAAAAATGCAACAGGTGGAACCCAAACACTCGGTTCAACCACAATTAGGCAACTCATTTATCACTTCTACCTACCTAGCATTATCAATGAATAGACTAAGATCTTTGTGCACCCTGCAACTTGGAGGGGCAATTCATCTGCAATCATTAGCTTATCGGAAACAAGATTTCAATGGCTATGAGCAGTTAAGCCAGTGTCTGATTTCTTTAATTCTACATAGATCATTAACCTTAATGCCAAGCCATTCCCTAAATCCCTTCTTTGCTTCCTTTACAACAATCGAATAAGATTTCCAACCAAAAACTTAAGGAGCAAACTAGTATCATCGAGAGGCCTAGGATCTTCTATGTCAAGTCTCCCTTGAATCGGGTGTTATGTCTCCAAGCAATCTTTAATCAACTTAATATTCCTAAAAACTTTCATGCTTGTGCAATATTTAAACTTACAAATCAACACTTATCAAGTTTGTAGTAATAAATCAACATTTGTGATGTTTCTTTATGTAAGTTTCGTAAGTTCAATCTCTACAACTATTGCCTCTATTCTTCCATTTGTTAATTCATTTAATACTCTTGGATATGGGTATACACAATCGTTTCTCAAACCATTGATAATTTACATTATATCTCCAGAAGAACGATTAGATATGTATTACATTTCACATAAACAACTTATTCGCCGACAAATTTCAAATTATTTAAAAATCATTCGATACATATAATCTACTGGATTATAATGCAGAAAATCATCAACCGAACATGTACACATTCCATATAAAAATTTTACAATTCACCGAATCAACATATTTTCCAACTAAGTTCAGATTAATCCAATATCATTTGACGTATAAAATTTTAAGAATTATAATGTAGTCATTCATCAACCGATTTTGTGCACATTTGATATAAAATTCACAGTTCACAAAGTCAATATATTTGCCGACTAATTTTAGAATGTTTTGAGATATTTCGAGGTATATAATTTACATAATCATAATGTATTCAATCATCATTCGAGCCTGTGCACGGCCGATATAAAATGTAATTTAAAGAACAACGTAAATAACTACACAAAAGAACTAAATGTTAAATAATGTAATAGAAAGAGTGATAATATGAGAGGTTGATCTTCAATTTGGAGACTTGTGTGACGTCCCCTTTGCTTTCCAACTCAAGTAACTTCACCAATACCTCCCAACCAATGCTATGGGTACTCTTCTTCCCCCTTAGCCGCTCGAGCCGCAAAGGGGTCACACACATAATTTCAGAATTTGTAGCTCAAAATTTCTCTCACAAGGAGAGGCTTCCACCTCTTTGCAAAGCTTGCAACCCAACTCACACAAGTAAACTAGTCATGTGAAAATTTGACAGCATTTCAGTCATCTATCAATAGGGTCCCCTACTCCTTCGTCTCCCTTATTTTTATAATAATTTTCACCTTGACACTTGTCAATTCATGCATAATTAAATAATTTTTAATATCTAACTTACAGATTATTCACCCTCAACACATGTCACAGTTCCCTCAGGTTGCACATGTATTTTTTTTAAATTTTTCCTCACCTCGATAATTAATTCCTAGATTTTCCCCTAGTTGTCCCTTAAATCCCCAATTTCTCCTTTATTGTGTCTCCTAATTAATTTACAGTTGGAGTTTGATTATGACTGTTCTCTTAGTTAGGATTTAGAGTCTAGTTTGACTTATGATTCTAACTCTACATTGATTCCACCTTTCCACGTGGATTAATTTATTTTAATTAAAATTTTGTTTTATTAATTCCGTGCACACATAGTGCACATGTGTTAAATTTTTATTCTCTCTTTTCTAGTTTTTATTTAGTCTAAATTTTCCTTAGACCCATTACTATAAATTTAGTTAAGCATAAACTATTAGACTTAGATTTTTATCATGTTTCTGGTTTATAAATTAATAAAATTTACATTCTCTCTTCTAACAGTTTTAAGTATGCATTTATTCTCTATGGTCTTCTAGATCTTTATTAACTTAATAATTTTTATTCATGCAACGTGCCCTTCAAGATGCACCTATGTGCTCCAAGGGTGTCACTCGCCATGTTGACTTAGTTTGGAAGTTGTCTGACGCTTGGAATCAATATTCCACTTATCCACCTTGTGTGAGACTAAGAGATTACTGAGGAATAAATAATATGCCTTATTGCGCGCCCCTCAGAAATCATCGTGAGCGACTGTCTTAGTCTTCCCTCACGACATCGTGAACCTATCAGGAACAAGGTAGTTGTTAACCTTCAATTCAAGCCACGACAATAGTGCTATTAGGCTGTGACAGGGATGTTGCCACACCTCTCCCATATCTATCTGATATTTGTGTATGACCCCTTTACTCCATATGTGAATCGGATTAGCAAGCATCAACATGTCTGCATCCACTGACAAAAATAATATTAATAACTCTTATACATGAAATCCATAACTAAAATCATCATAATAATACATGCGTAATAAAATCAAGTACTCATAATCAAATTCATTAGTCCACTCCCTGATTCAATCCAGAGTCCAAGGTGTTCTTTCGATGCCATCAACATCCTCATCACATCATGTTTCCTACACACTCAAGAAACCTCATCATAATACCTGTCAGTGTTATACATCAATATAAATAACATCAAAATTTCAACACTTGATTTTAGCATAAACTTTAACTCATAAACAAAAACAAATAATCATAAAGTACCATGTTTAACCGGATTAATCAAATAAACATGGGCTACTTGATTGTTGTTTTACTCTCATGGGCTACTTGGGTTGATTTCTACCCATTGTAGCTCCACAATATGCCTTGCTCATGAGCCATGAGAGCTAGATTCCCCCAACCTCAACCAAGTGTTAAACTATCCCCAAATAATGTTGCAATCTATGTCTCCCAGTCTCGAATTGAAGACAAATTCAACTTTTGAGTCAGGATCAACCTATGTTGGTTAGATCTCTAACTTCTTTCCTCTTCTCAGGTGACCCAGGTTTAGATCTGAACATGTTTCCAACAAAATCCTCTAAAACTATCAGCCCTCCTGGTAAACCAGAAGGCAACACTATGCACAGGGTGCACAACGCAGTCTCACCCGAGACAGCTCTATGGGTGACTGCAATACCCAGGTGTTTGCAGTCTAGGAATGAGAGGGGATCTGAGAGTGTATTTTATCTTTCTTTGTTCCTTAAAGTTGTTCTTGATTAAAGTATTTAAAGGATTCATTCATTCATCTTTTAGCCTTATGCATGCATGCTAATACATCCAGTTACTCATTCATTCATACACTAATAATTGACATAAGCATTCAATAAAATATCACATAGAACATAGGGTTTATCGTGGTTCACCCCCTCCTGGGCTACATCCACAAAGATTTGGTTTCTCTTCTCTTTTATTTAGTCTGCTGCAAAATCTGGTGTTGCGCGCATTACATATTTAATCATACAATCCTATTGAGGTTAAGGAACCTCTGTGAGGCATAGTAGATCACACTAGGCTCCCCATCCTATGATCTAACCCTCAAAATCTATCTTATTCAACTCTTCTACAACTCAACAGCTTTCAACAACAATTATCAACAATCTTTAGCCACTTAACCAACCGAGAATTAACCTAGACCTCCTAGGTTCTTATTTATAATATTTTGCAGGCTTATAGTCATTACAATCCTTATCAAAAACCCTAGCCCTAATATGGTTAGGCTTGTATGCCTCCTTGCCACGTGGCTTTTCTACTTGCATGCTGCTTTTCCTTCTTTTTCTGCATGCTACTTTCTTGCCAGCTGTTGTGCGTGCTCCAAATTTAGGTCTTTCCTCAAAATAGGCCTACGCCCAACATGCCCCCAACACTGACATACGGCTCATCCCGAGCCACTCAGGCAGTGCCCGCTCCTTGTACTACTATGTACAAATTGTGGAACTTTTCTGCTAGTTCTTTTCCTTTTGCCTTGATCTGCGCAGCTTTTCCTATTAGCGCCTCCACTGACTGCGTTTTTTTCTCCTCCTGAATCAATGTTGTGCCCTTTGTCTATGCATGTGCCATACTTTTCTTCTCTTCCTCCAACTACATAATCATTTGTGTTGCTTGTTCTTGAAGGGGTTCCACTTCCACTTGTCTTTCTTGCTTCTTTATCTGTGCGGTTTTCAACTCTGTCTGCAAAGTCTTCATTTCTTGTTTGCCCTTCAAGCGCTCTGTGATGCTCATTGTTTTATGCCTTTGCTTTAGCTCTTATATGGAAGCGTCGATTGTCTCCTCTTCTTGGTCCCACTGTTGGACCTTCTCATCTTCTTCTAGGATAGTCCATATTTGCGTGGCTCTGTTGAACAACTCTTCTACTGCCCTTGCTTCTTTGTCCATCTCAGTTATCTAGAGTGCATATTATTGTTCTCTCTGCTCTCGAACCTCGAGAAGAGTCATAGGATTGAGCCTTTCTTTGACCTCCTCAATTTCTTTCTTATATATGTCAATTGTTTGTGCGATCATGTTGATATTCTCCTCTGCACTCGTATCAGGTGCTTGTGCGTTGTCTAGGATGCGATCATAAACCAGTGTTAATCCCTATTCCAGTTTATCTACATGTCCTTTCTCCTCTTCTTTATCCAAAGTTAGTTGGTCGCATGTGATTTGTACATTTCAACGACTCCTCTACCCACCTCCAAGTTGGTTGCATCCGCGCGGGCCCTAGATTGCACTTCTTGCATTACGCTGGCCTGGAGTTCGTACAGTGCCTTGGTGGGTATTTGTTCCATGACCACTTCAAAATGCTCCACGTCCCCCATGGATTTTTGCACAGTCTCCTAATTCATTATGATAATTTGGTGCGTGACTGTAAAAGTCTCCTTACCTTGGACTACAAACTGCACTGTCTCCTCTCCTTCTTTCTGTGTAGGGGGTCGTTGTGTCTTTTCTTGTTGTTTTTGTGGCCTGTGGTCCTGCCTGGCTCCATAATTGTTGGAGATTATCATGGAATTATATGAGCTTGGCCATGATCTCTTCACATTATGCCTCTGCAATGCATACCACTTCTTTCCCCTTATCTTGGACCTTGTCCGTGACTAACTCTACATCATCCTCTGTCAAGGTGATGAATAGGTCTTCTATGACATACTTTATTTTCTTGCGCGCCTCTTTTTCCTGTGTTGGTTTCCTTATGGTATATGAGGGTTGCTCCCTACTTGTTATACCCTGGACCCTCTCTTCTCCATCCTGTGGAGTATCCCACTTTCTGGTCTATGGTTGGTTGCTTGTCCATGTTGTTGTTCTCCTTAGACATTTCGGTATTGCGTTGCTTTTGGTTGGTTGATTCCGCGCTGCAAGCTTTCTAGTATCGTTGATTGGGTTGTTTGTTCTTGCTAAGGAACCTACTTCAGCCTTATCCTTAGTCCTAGAGGATTGTGTCATGACTGGCCTTGTTTCTGGCTTTGATATTGGCAATTGCTACTGCACATGCCAATCTTTGACTATCCAGTCCACCTCTTCCTTGGTGATGCAATACTGCATTTCTAGCCATGCCTTCTTTGGATCCCTTGTGTCATGGATCCACATGTGGTGTCGGGATGCCTTGAACTTGGCTATCCCTTTGGTTTCTTGGATCATCTCCACAGGTATGCACCATATATTAGTTGTGCATTGTTGTATCTCTTCCAACAACATTGCAAAAACTTTGTTGTTTACTTGTTGTGTCTTTTTATCCTTGGCCTGCCAGAGGGACTCATATCTACAACAGAACAGTAAGAAAGTATACAACATCTAGGAAGCAACCACTGTCAATGATGTGGCTAGGAGCATGCCACGAATCTATGCAGCCTTGGACAATAATCAAGCCAACCACCAAGCTTCAGTGGTGGAGCTGGAAGGTATGATCGTCGACCATCTAGTTTCTATTTTAATTGACCTAGGTTCTAATTTGAGTTATGTGGCCCCTTAGACTGTTGATAAGTGTAAACTTCAACCAATTAGACATGTTAAACCGTGGTTGGTGCAATTAGCCACTGAGACCAAAAGAAAAGTGGCAGAGGTCATACCAGCCTGTCAATTCATCATGGTTGGATTGCCCACCCAAGTGACCCTTAACGTACTTCCCTTGGGATCTTATGACTTGTTGATTGGTATGGATTGGTTGGCTGCTTACAAAACTAAATTGGACTATTATCATAAAACTTTAGAATGTGTAAATGAATAAGGGAGAAAGACAACCCTCCAAGGGATTCAGAAGCTTATCTTAGTGAGGCAAATATCAACCCTTCAAATGAAAAAGTATTGCAGAAAGGGGTGTTCCTTATATGCCATACAAGTATTGGAATCTGTTGAGGATGACAAACCAAACCTAGAGGACCACCCCATATTAAGAGAACACAAGGATGTATTCCCAGAAGAAGTATTAGGTTTACCTCTGAGAAGGGATATTGACTTCTCGATAGAACTTACATCGGGAGCGGTACCAACATCTAGAACGCCATATAGAATGAGCATGCCAGAGCTGGTTGAGCTCAAGCTACAACTAAAAGAGATGATGGAAAAAGGCTACATCTGACCCAGTGTATCTCTGTTGGGAGTGCCCATCCTGTTTGTGAAAAAGAAAGATGGCACACTCTGACTGTGCATAGATTACAAACAACTCAATAAGGCAACCATAAAGAAAAAGTATCCTTACCAAGAATCGATGACATGTTCGACCAATTGGGAGGTGCATCCATATTCTTGAAGATCGACCTAAGGTCTGGCTACCGTCAAGTCCAGATTAAGGATGAAGACATCTACAAAACAACTTTCAGGATGAGGTATGGTCACTATGAATTTGTGGTGGTGTCGTTTGGGTTAACCAATACCCCTACCACTTTTATGTGATTGATGAATAATGTACTCAGAAAATTTCTGGACAAATTTGTATTGGTTTTCATTGATGATATTCTAATCTACTCCAAGAACAGGGAGGAGCACGAAGAACATCGTAGACTCGTACTTCAAGTACTAAGAGAGCATCGGCTCTACGCTAAGTTTAGCAAGTGCGACTTCTTTCAGAAGCAAGTCCATTACCTAGGCCATGTCATTTTTAAGGAAGGAGTGGCAGTAGACCCCGACAAGATCAGATTTATTATGGAATGGCCTACCCCGAAGGATGTATTCGATCTTAGATCCTTCATGGGCTTAACGGGATACCATGGAAATGTGAAGAAAGGGTTTTCCAAGATTGGTTGTCCAATCACTGCCCTTCAGAAAAAGGGGATTAAATTCATTTGGACATCGAAATGTGAAGAAAGATTTCAGGGACTGAAATACCTCCTGACCCATGCACTCGTGCTAAAGATTGCAGACCTAGATAATGATTTCCTTGTGTGTACATATGCCTGCAAGGAAGGACTCGGAGGAGTCCTTATGCACGAGGGACGTGTAATTTTCTACACATCCAAGAAATTAAATGAGCATGAGATCAATTATATGACCCATGACCTAGAATTGGCTGCCATAGTACATGCTTTAAAAATGAGGAGGCACTACCTCCTAGGTAGAAGATTTGTTCTTATGATAGATTATTGTGGATTGAGACACCTATTTGATCAACCAAAACTCAATGCCAGGCAAGCTAGGTGGATGGCTCTCCTAAGTGAATTCGATTTCTAAATCAAACACATAAAAGGAAAGGAAAATAGGGTGGTCGATGCCCTTAGCAGGAGTATAAAAATGAAGTATGAAGGCTACCAGATGCTCGAGGAAGGGTTGCAAACTTACAGAAACAGATTGTATATTCCAAACTGTGACAACTTGAAGAGGTTCATAATGGATGAACTACATAAGAGACCATATACTGGTCACCTAGGATATCAGAAGATGATCATGGCCACTAGGAAACAATTCTATTGGCCTGGGTTGAAGAAAGACATAGCTAACTATCTAGCTAAGTGCCTAGAGTTCCAGCAAGTTAAGGCGAAACACCAGCATCCAGTAGGATTGTTACAGCCCCTACCGATCCCATAATGGAAATGGGAAACCATCTCCATGGATTTCATCACCGGACTACCAAAGTCGACCAAACAAAATGATGCCATCATGATTGTGGTGGACAAACTGAGTAAGTCTGCCCATTTCGTCCTTGTCAAGTCAACCTGCAAGGCAATAGATATTGCCAACATCTTCATGAAGGAGATATCCAAACTGCATGGCATGCCCAAGGAAATTATATCTGACAGAGACACCAAATCTACTTCAAGCTTTTGGAAATCCCTAATGGCTAGTTTTGAGACTAAATTGTTGTTCAGCACAGCCTACCACCCTCAAAATGATGGACAAACAGAAAGAGTGAACCAAATAGTGGAATACATGCTAAGGATGCATGTAATGCACCAGCCTAAGAAATGGGAAGACTACCTACCATTGGTAGAATTTGCCTACAACAACGGTTATCAAGAATCCTTGAAGATGAGCCCTTTTGAAGCCCTCTACGGTAGACAGTGTAAGATTCCAATCAGTTGGAATAATCCAGTGGATAGAATTACAATCGGACCCGACATGCTAAAATAAATGGAACAACAAGTAATTCAGAAAAAGCAAAATCTAAAGATTGCTCAGGATAGACATAAAAGTTATGCCGACGGGAAAATAACTCCCTGAGAGTTCAAGACCGGAGACCATGTCTATCTCATAGTTAGACCCATGAAGCGTTCCCTAAGAATGGGAGCCTGTGCCAAATTGGCACCTCGGTATTTTGGACCCTTTGAAGTCCTAGATAGAGTGGGACATGTAGCCTATAGGTTAGCACTTCCTCCCACTATAAAGGCACATAATGTTTTTCATGTTTCATTATTGAAGAAATATGTACATGATGCTAATCATATAATTGACTGGTTTGTGATCCAGGTGGAGCCGGAGGGAGAAAGTGTGCCAGAACCCCAATGCATATTAGATAGGAAGGAAACCTCACTCAGGAACCAAACCATTGCACATGTCAAGGTGCGGTGGAAACATATTGGCCCAAATGAGCCTACGTGGGAAATGGAGGATGCCATGAGACATGAATATCTGATTTTGTTTATTCTTGTACATACATCTCATAATGACAGATAGAGCATTGAGGACGATGTTCCTTTAAGGGGGAGGGAATTGTAACACCTTGTTTCCCCCAGTTTGTAAATATAACTACATGGGCCAAGGAACTATGGCAAACTTAAAAGTGTGAATATTTGATTTGATGGACCTTGTGTAGAAGGTCGATGAATGTAAATTCTGTTATTTTAATAGAAAATGGTTACATGTTGCATGACTGTTGAAAGAGGGGATGTGCTAAGAAAGACCACAAAATGTTGTGAAACGTGGTGGAGGGGACCAGGAATGGTTGCGTTAACCTCCACCGAACCAGTACCATGTTGGAATTAATTTTCTCAAATCAGAACAACCCCCTGACCCATGAATGAATTACAGTCGGGCTGGTAGGTGGGAAGGCCTCCTCAAGATTTAATGAGGGGATGGGGCAGACCGCCCATCCGTAAGGCTTCCAGACCTAACCACGGACTGGAAATTCAAGCCACACACAATCTTGTGGAAAAAGGCAAGAAAGGGAGTGTGGTGGGTAGGGGGAGAGTTGCGAAGAAAAATGCAGAGACGAGAGAGAAAACTCTCGGGTCCGAGGAAGGACTGAAAGAGGAATAGTGAGTTCTGATCACAGAAAATAGAGATTGTGTTAACACTCTGTAAATTCCCATAGGTTGTCGGGAAAGAAGAAATCTACGAGAGGTAACTTTATCCAACCACTTCGAAACTGGAATCTAGCCCTACCAGTTTCAGAGAGGGATCTCTCTGTATGATTTAGCTATGTTTTAAACTTAAGATATTAGGCTAGTTATATAAAATGAAATAAGATTGAAAATGTTTGTTGTTTTTGTTAGGTTGGCTGAAAAGGGGTTTATGCATCCATTGGGCTATGGGGTCTGTATTATAAAGATAGAAATCTAAACCAGAAACAAAAGATTCTTTTCATAGGGCAAGATAATGCATTCGTTGGATTCTTTAGCAATAAAGTGATGAATAGCAGAAAAGATGAGAATATCAATTAAAGTAAAGAAGCACTTAAGAATTTCTTCACTGTAATATCAGAAGATAAACATTAAAATCTTTCAAAGTCTGAAACAGGGTATACAAAGATAAATACTGCAACGTGAGTTACTTTTAAAAGATTAGATTAGAAAACAATATGACAATTGAGCAGGAAGAACATTCAAAATAGAAAAGAAAACATCACCAATGAATAACACGTGAGAATCCTGTGAAAACGTCTCTTTGTATTACTGGAAGATCTCTTGATAAAGATTACAGTCTTGTAGCTTGCAGGGCGTAAAGATCAACCCTCAGTACTTAAAAGTTTGAAGTATTTATAACCAAAATTACATACGATCCTGTCATTAAAGATCAAGACGTGGCTAATCTAAATTTAGCTAACTAACTTAACAAGATACAAAAATTTAAGAAACTGCTTGATGATGTGTTGAAACTCCATGCTGATTTCTGGGGTGAACCGTTGGTGAGGCCTCTGCACGACCTTGTCTGACTGGATAGCTGACTAGGCTTGGAAACCTCATCGACTACTTGATCAGATTGCAAAGCTCTTCCCATCGAAGGTGACTGGAAATGCTGACTTTGAGCAATCTTCGGTATACTTCATCCATCTCTATGTACTTGGCAAAAGTTGGCTTGATGATGAAGATGTACCAGATCTCATGTTGTATGTTGATGTCTAACTATAAAGCATCTAAGAATGCCTTGCCTGTGATACTGCCTTGTATTCCTAAGAATTTTGAACTATCCTTAGCCACAGTGACTAGTTTCTTTTTGTAATCGGCAAGCGTCATTAACTTGTCATTTATAACTCTCAAACCAGGAAGACCTTTCTTCTGCAGAGCTTCGATCTTGCTGAAAAATCTTTGCACTCCTACATCCATGGTCTGGACCTTTTCCTCCAGCTGTAGCATCAGTCCTCTCTTGGTCGAGACCCTCTTGACCTCAAGGATGGTCTATGTCCTATCTTCAATCTTCAAATCCTCTAGCTCCTCTCTGGTTTTGGAATTCAGAAATTTGATGATCTCAGCAGCTTCTGTGGGCATCTCTCTCAATTCTGCTCTTATCTTTTCAATAGCTTGTTGACTTCTTTGCACCAGCTCATTTTGCTCGAACATGATTTGTATCATCGGCCATATTTCATTCATGGACTTGGTGATGTCCATTCAAACACTTTCCTTGACCTCGGCAAGTGTTTTGTCTGCCACTGTTTGCTTATGAAGCTGTTGCAATTCCTGTTTGAGTTGGTCTGATGTTTGTTTTTCCTTGGAGTAGCTAGTTTGGTAAGAATACTTGAGTCCCTGAAGGTTCTCAATCTCCTTTTTGAGTCTGTTAATCTCTGTCTCTTGCAGATTCATCTCCTCCATGGATTTAGCCAGTTCAATTGTTTTCTCTAGAGTTGTCAATGGAGTTGCCGAGGGAATTTCTGCTACAGACGTAGTGCTCACTCTTGTGAGTGGAACTGCACTCAGTGGAATGACTTCCATGGGCTTTGACTGCTTCTTCTCTTTCACTAGTTTTTCCAATTCTGCTTCCATTTCCTTCAATTGTGCATTCTGCTCCATGATCAGCTTGAGCATCTCATCCTTTTCCCCTTTTGTCTCTATTATTTCCTTTGCATGTGAGTCTTCTGTTGGTGGCAGTTTCAACTGTTTCCTCAGAGAGGCTATATCGGAATTTTTCTTTTTGAGCATCTCCTCGACCGCTTTCACATTCGAGGGATCATATCTGATCTTGAGGACCAGTTTTTCCAACATCTTAATCATGTTATCTTTGGCAAAGGATGATATTTTTTCTAACTTCAGTTGCGTCTGGACATTGCTCAGAGATACTTGTAACTTGGAGGTAGCAGTAGAAGCATTTGCCAATGTGGAGAAAACCATTTCTCCAGTTTGCATGTGCAGATCCATTTGATCAACTGGATGCACATCTTTAGTCTGAAATTCAAATGTTGCCCTTTTGTAATAGCTGATTACTTTCGAGTCTGGCACCTGTGCTTGTAGAAACGCCATGTGCATTCTACCCTTCTCAGTGTCGAACGCAAACAACAATCTGTGTTGTGCAGCTGATGTTTGCTTCCAGAACTAAGCATATGTGTTGTTGGTCAGCGTCTGATTTCTCTTTTTGATCAGATCATACTTCTCAAAAATACTCAATTTTGGTCATGTTTTGCTCGACTGGTTGACTGGTGGAGTATATGTAGGCTTTTTGGGCAATACTGTAGTCATGATTTGTTTGTTGCTTGTACTAAGGAGTGACCGATCAACCTCCATAGTTGTAGTGGATTTAATTCCCTTCTCACCAGTCGTCTCAGGTGTCTGACTGGTTTTTGGCCTCTTGGTGTGTAATTGGAACTCTTCAGACGATACTTCGGTGATGGAAGGTGAAGTGTCCTTCCTGGGCCTTTTGTCTTTGGGAACCTGAGGTGTAGTTATCTGAGAGACGGTGACCGAAAGGTCCTACTATTCTATCTCAACCAAAGTGTTTGGCTCCCCTTCTGTTTGATTGGCAAATTTCTCTATCTCAGGCCTGAATGTATGAACATATGGGATATTCTTATTTTTTACTCTCATCTCTGAAATTATCCCGCAGGGGTCATAGTGCCATGTGAAACTAACCAAAAACTTCATTTATTTTAGCAATCTGTCTGCTTCCTCCCCAATGCCTCAGCTATTGCAAATGAAAGACCCAATCTACCCTTTGATTCTGAGTTGCTACTTCTTCTTAAGAGACACAAAATGTATGTCATCTGAATTAATCATTTGTCTTATGTATTCCAGGGAAAATATCCTCATGGGTAATACTTGGGCAACTTGTATGGAGCCAATTCACACCCATACACTCTGATCTCTATGTGGTCTTGGTACAGGTACCAGTCTCCCATTTTCGCAAGATCTGAGAGGTGTAGGATCCTCTGAATTTCCTCGTTTATTCTCGGTTCGGGTCTGCCACTGAGCATGCTCACCACTGAGTGGTAGAACTGCTCGATGAACTGCTTGAAACTGAATTCTGAAGAGTTTTGTCTGAGTAGCGAAGTCCATGTTGTTACTGCTTGCGACCTCCCATCCTTGTCCATATTCTGCATTAAAAAGGAAAATTTGTCTGCTTGGAAGAAAATGAACATATAAGCCAGTATTGAGGAATACTGGAACATGCCTTCCGTGGCAAAATTTGAGAATTGCTCATGAATGTTGTCCGCCAGGAAAGTGTTGTAGTCGAACTGAGTGGTGGGTTTTCATCTGTGGAGAAGATGGACAGAAAACCCAATATGGGTTCATCCACCCATTGATCCGAAAAATACCCAAGCAGGGCGCAGAGTGATGAGATGACCTGGTTTCCCTTCACTGAGAACAGGGATGAAGGATACGGGGGATTTGTAGTTGGGAGCTGAGCGGCCTGTGGGAGAAAAAGCTCGAAAATCTGAGCTCTTTGGGGGAATGATAATTTATGGTATAGTTCTGTGATGATTTCAAGGTTGAAAGGTGAGGCGGATTCGGCTTTGGGTATCTGCATCATCTTATCGATGGTTTCAGGTGTGATGAGGAAATTTTTTTATCTTGATGAAGACATTATGGCTCTCTAGTCGGGGAGGTAATGAGCCTGGCATTTGAGGGCGAATTCGGGGAAATGGTGAACCTGGGGGAAAAGATACAGGGGAAGGTTTGACTCCCAGAGCCCGATTTCGTCATTTTGGTCCAAGAAAATGTCCTTTAGCCATGACTGTAAATCTACGAATTCGAACTTGCATTTGGTGTCTGCGATTAAATGGTCTTTGTCGGCCAGAGGGACCCTGTCGAGGTCGATAGGAAGAGGGAGGAAAGGATTTTTCTCAGCCTCTGTTTTCTTTGATTTTAGCGCCATTACTGTAACAATACCTGCAAATAAAACAAAAAGGTTAGCGGGGATGACGGTGGCTTTGGGCGACTGACTGTAACGGAGAGGAAAATAGGGAAAAAATGCTCTGGTGCAACAGGAAAGATATTTTCTGGTGAGACGACATAGTAAGCAATGGAAGAAAGAAGGGAAACGGTGGTTTTGAGTAAGCGGATACCCGTTGGGCGTGGGGGACAGGTCAGCAGGCTAATGGATAAGTTAGCCAGTAATAAATTGCCAACGGGTCGTCTGGAGCGTGAGATGGAAGGTAATAATGAATGACGAATACGACCAGGCGACATGGCGGGAGCTGATTGGGGAGTGACCATGGTGAGAGGACTTGTAGAGGGCAAACAAGGGGAATGGACTGACAGAGTAATGAGACGTGACCACTAGGGGAAAAACATGGAAAATGACGTCATAGGGTGACAAGGTATTTCAGACCTTGGGAGGCGGTGGGAATCTGACCCAATGGATTCTTGCCACGTAGATGAAAAGGGCCCGCTAGAAAATATTCCATTCCGGACCCCCCCTTTCGTTAAAAACAGATTGGTCAGGGGGGTCCAAAAAACACCATGAGCCGTTGATTTGCGCGCTTTCTTCTCAACCATAGATTTGTGCGTGAAGTTTAAACTACATTCCAGACCCCCCCCCATTAAAAGCAGAACGGTCGAGGGGGTCCAGAATCCAATCTAGGCCATGGATCTAGGCGCTGACTCCTGAGCCATTCAGATGTGCGCCTTTGTTATCTTTGAATCTGGACCCCCCCCCCCCCCCACTGTTAACGGTAGAATGGTTAGGGGGGGGTCCGAAAAGACTTGTCAACCGTAGATCTGAGCGCGAACACCTAAGCCACTCATATATGCGTTGTGCTTAACTGGGAGCCCAAAGGCATATGTGCTCCGAAAACTTAGAATAAGTACATATCGTGGGTTTTCCCAAGCTTTTCCATGTTTTTATCACCAAGGGGTTAGACATCAAACCTTTTAAACCTCAAAGATGTGGTTCAACATGATCATCATGCTTGTTTTATTGAGATAAAGCAAACTACCCTATGCTCTAACCTAATTACCTATGACAATTAGCCCAGATTAAACTGTTGGACTAAAAAATTACTCTATCCTGGGGTTATCTGACCAAGATTAGGCAGTTTGGTCAAATTTATTCACTAACTAACCTAAATCCCTTAACTAAGATTAAACAGTTTAGCCAAGCTTATTCACTACTCCTATCAACATCAATTTAAAAGAACTTGGCCATGCTTGAACGGTGTGGACCAAATCATTGTTATTGCATGGGACTCTATTGAATCTCTTTTATGCCCTCTTTCTTTTCTTTTTCTTTCTTTTCTTTTCTTCTATTTTTCTTTTATTTTCTTTTTCTCAAATTATTTGCAGAATGGAAAATCGTTTGACAAACACAAACACTTAAAGAGATAACATTTCAATCACCAGTTGATCCTATAAATTATAGGGTTGTAACAACGACTCCACCTGGGGATGGTACTCTCCTTGTGAAGTGCCAAGAATCATGATTCTTGATGTGCTGAAAAACTTTCTCCATAGTTGCCTTTGTTACTTGATTGGTTTTATTCTTGAAAATTTGAAGACAATGTTCAGTGGCTTAGGGCCTTCTCTGCGGGCTTCAACCATCTGATCAAAGTTATTCACTCAAAAACTTGTAAGCAAAATGAAAATGGTTTGTACAATGGAAAAGTGTGACTGAAGGTCCCTACTGAGGAGGTGAATAGTGCTTCAGCATTCTGCCATTTACAGGTCCTCCTRGCAGATTGGTCCCATCGTTGTTGTTGAGCAAGAAGGCATTATTTCCTCTGAACACTTGAATTATGAAAGGTCCCTTCCATAGACTGTTGAATTTGCCATGCTTTCCCTTATCTTCATTTCGGGCATCCCATCTCAAAACCAAGTCACCTAGCTCAAAGTCATCTTCTTTAGTTCTTTTTTCAAAGATCTTCTTAATGTTTTCTTGGACAACCTGAGTTTTGTTGTATGCTTCTTCTCTGGACTGTTGCAAATGGATCATCTGGTTTATCCTTCTTTGGGAATCGTTCGGCTCGGCCTGCATCTCTTGCAACAATTTCATTATAGGAACTCCTAAGTAAGTGGGAAAGACTGCTTCAGTGCCATAGACCAGCTGATATGGTGACATACCAATTGACCTCTTGGTGGTTAGTTTGTCGGCTCATAGTGCGAAAACCAACTTTTTATGCCATGACTTTTTGTTTTCTTGCAAAGTCTTCTTAATAATGTTCACCAAGGTCTTATTGGATGACTCTGCCAGCCCATTTCCCCAAGGGTAATAAGTTGTGGAATGACCCAAACCAATATGATACTGGTTGCAAAAGTCTATGAGCTTCTTAGATCGGAAAGCAGCTGCATTGTCAGTTATAATCTTTCTAGGACATCCAAAACGAGACAAGATATTATTTTCAAGAAATTTAATAATGACATAATCATTATCTTGCCTGCTTGGTACGGCTTCGATCCATTTTGTGAAATAGTCTGTAGCGGTAAGAATCCACATGTGCTAGCCTGAAGAGGGAGGACGTATTTCTCCGATAAAGTCTAATCCCCATTGTTGGAAAGGAGTTTCAACAGAGATTGGTTTCAGGGGTAAAGGAAGAAGCTTCTTTTTGCCCTCGAAAACCTGACATTTATGACACAAAGTCACTTTCTGATGCACATCAGTGAACAACATAGGCCAATAGAACCCAGTTCTGAGAATTTTATTAGCTATGGTCTTCCAGCTTAGATGACCACCACAGTCTCCTACATGAAAATCCTGCAATACTTTTTTAGCTTCATCTTTTAACAGACAATTCAACAAAATACCTCCAGGATCCTTCCAATATAAATTGCCTTCTAAAATGCAAAATTTTAATGCTTTCAATTTCAAAAACCTAGCTTTAGTTTTGGTCAGACCTGGGGGGAGTTTGTAAGTTATGCAAAACAAATATTAGGTCTGCGTACCATAGAGAGTTCAGAAATACCTCTTTCACGCTTGGAGTCACCTGCTCTCCCTGTTCATCTACTGCAACTAAGAAATTAATATCAGGAGCATGGAAATTGGATTCAGCCATTAACTTTGTTAGACCTTGACCTTTAATCAGTTTAGTAGGCTTAATCTCTATGTCATATTCCAGAATGATAGCAATCCATTTTCCTCTTCGGCCATCTGGATTGTCCCGAGTTAAAATGTCTTTTACTACTACGTTCGGAACATATGCAATGGTGTGGGAATGGAGAATATATACTCTAAAATCCTTTATGGCTTTCACCAGGGCAAAAGCTTGTTTCTCCATTATTTTATAATTCAAAGCAACATCTCTTAATGCTTTACTGAAAAAGGCTATGGGTTGTTCATACCCTTCGTTGTTTTTCTGTAGTAATATTGTTGCAATGGTATGTTCAGAAGCGGAAGAAAAAAGGTAAAAATCTTTGGTGAAATCAGGATTGATCAAGACTGGAGCCTGTGTGAGTGCATGTTTAACTTGTTCAAAACACTGCTTGGATTCAATGTCCCATTTTATCTTTGTGTCCTTTTTTAACATGTTTGTGATGTTCCTGAGAAGCTCGGCCAGGTTAGGTATGAATCTTCTCAGAAAATTTATTTTTCCAATGAAAGACTGTAACTCTTTGATATTCCTTGGGTGTTCTAATTTCTGAATGGCTTCTATTCTGCTGGGATCTATCTTAATTCTGTCCTTAGAGATTATGTGCCCCAACAGTTTACCTTCCTCTAATCTGAAAAGACTTTTCTTAGGATTCAGAGAAATCCCAAATTTTTTGCATTTCTCGAAAACTCATCTGAGATGTCGTAAGTGCCCATCATCGGATTGGGAATACATAGTTACGTCGTCCAGATAAATGACAATAAATTTGCCAAGTTCTTCTACAAAAGTGATGTCCATCGCTCTTTGGAAAGTGGCCCCAACGTTCATCAACCCAAAAGGCATTTTCACGTACATGAAGGTACCCCAAGGTGTTGTGAAGGTTGTTTTCTCTTGGTCATCTGGGTGAACGAGAACTTGGTTATAGCCTGAGAAACCATCCATTAAGGAGATTCGACTGGATCCAACTACCTTTTGCAATATGTGGTCCATTTTTGGCAATGGGTAGTTGTCCTTTAGAGAAACTTTATTCAGGTTTCGGAAATCAATACAAAGTCTGATTTCCTCACTTTTCTTTTTGGTTGGGACCAAATTTGAAACCCATTTGGAAAATCATAAGGGAACTATGATTTTAGCATCATACATCTTTTTTATTTCTTTTTCTATCAGGGGAAGTAACTTGGGATTGATTCTCCTAAGTTTATGTCCGAAATGTTTTTGATCTTCTTTTATCGGGATCCTATGTTGTATAATGCTTGTGTCATAAGATTTTAAATCTTCATATCCCCAAGCAAACACGTCCGCATATTCCTTGAAAAGTTCAATGTATTTGAGTTTCTGCTCAGGAGGTAAGGATTTAGAAAGTTTTATTATCCTGGGTTTCTATTATGTCCCTATGTTAACGTCTTCAACCTCTTTACCATTGGCTTTGATTTTTAGTTTTTTAGCTACATCATTGAAATCAAATAAGTCTTCTAACGGAACTAAACCCCTCAGCAGGACATTACTCCAGAGGAATCTGTTCGAGAGGAGGCAAGTTTGAGACTTGAGATTTTCGAAACCCAAAGAGCCGAAAGTCTAAAGTAAATCTCACCCGTTCGATCGGCTAGAGTGAATATGAATCATCATATCACCCGAAGTAAATCTCAGGTGTCAGATCACCCGAAGTGGATCTGGGCCATCAGAGTTTAGTAGAGACGTGGCATAGATCTTTGAGCTCTGGGTAAAATCGCGAAGTAATTCATAGCCGTCAGGTCCAGAGGGACAGGTGGTAGCAGATCGTAGACTTCGAAGAAATCACGTCGAGAGTTTCAGATTGAGAGTTAAAACTCCCGAAGCCCAAAGCGTCGAAGAGCCAAAGCGCTGAAGGGTCAAAATAGATCTGGACCATCAGATCCAGAGGACAGGTGACATGAATCTATGGATTATGGGCAAACACCCGAAGTAAACATCGATCATCGGATTGTCCGAAGTAGATCTGAACCGTCAGATATGGAGAACATGTGGTGTGAGTCTGTAGACTTTGGGTAAAGACCCGAAGTAATCCTTGATCGTCAAATCCAGTGGACACGCGTCGGTGGATCATAACCTTCGGATAAAAGTCATTGGGAAAAAGGGTCAAGTTTGAGATTTGAGATCTTAGAAATCTAGAGACCCAGAGGAGATCTCGGTCGTTGATCAAGAAGAGGGCCACCAGACCGTTGATCTAGTTGAAAGGTCAAACACCAGAAGTAGAAGCAGGGTTGTTGATTTAGGAGGATGGGTGTCCGTAGATCACCAACTCCAGAAGATTGATGTACGGAGGAAAGCAGGGTTTGAGAATTGAAAAGCCCGAAGTCTGGAATCACTTTAGGAGGGGCAGATCTGGTTTGTGGATTTGAAAAGGGCAGATTTGAACTGTTAGTTTCGACAATACTGTCAAGATCAGGAGATCGACGGTCCCATAGCATTGTGGGGATCGGAGGTGCGCAAACTTTAAAAAGTTGAAGCTGGGCTGCAATCCAAACCTCAGTTTTGGAGAAAGGACACGTGGAGGATCGAGGAGGATTGAGGGTCGAAAATTAGTTTGGTTTCAAACCACCTTTGACCGCGCTCGCAATTGTGTGTTTGCGTGAGGTCATCGCCCAAGGTCACATCCGGGAAGGGGTCAAGAAAGAGGGGCTAACGCCAACTCCAAGCCTTCGCTGAAGCGTGAAGGGGAAGGTTGCGGGTATCGTAAGACCTGTACCAGAAGCTAGAAGGGCATGTGTTTGATTAGGAGGTGATACTATCAGGTCTTGAAGTCTTGTTGACTTAGAGAATAGGAGAACCTTAATCGAAGAGTCGGGCTGAGTCCCGGACTTCCCAAATTAGGAATCGTAGAGGGAAAGCATCTATTCTTGTAAGGAGGACAATTTTTTTTATTTTTTTTATTTTTGCCCCATCGTGGGTGTGTTACAATATGTCCCTAGCCAATGCATTCTAAACTTCCCAGGGTGTTGGAAAAATTTACTATCATAGAGTAGAACTAGGTCTCCCTCCTTAAAACTCTTATTTTTAATATGTTTGTGATGTCAGGCTTTGTCTCTTGATTTATGTACTTCCTAGTGAAATCATGCTAGAATCATGTCCTCTTCCATTTCCATTAGTTGACTTAACCTTTCATGTACTGTGCCCCTTTCTGTCATGTTGGTAATTGTTGCTACGTGCAGACTGGGTACCAGAAATTCTAATGGAACAACTGCCTCCTGCACATACACCAATCTAAATGGTGTTTGTCCTGTCAACTTCTTACATGTGGTCCTATATGCCCATAATACTTGTTGAAATAGATCTTAAATTTTTGTCCTTAAGGACTAGATTTTTTTATTTTTTGTGTTTTTCGGGTTTCGGCTTTCTTAAAACAAGAGTTTTGTCATTTCTAAATTCACTATACCTTTTTATTAATTGTTTTTTGGATAATGAACGGAAAAAGGTTTAAAAAAATATAAAATTTCCGACGCTTTTTTGAAAATTATTTAAAACGTGTTGAAATTTAAATTTACGATTTTTTAAATTAAACTTTAAAGAATTTTCAGGATTCGGGGTTTCCTGCAAACAAATTTTTGATGCAAATCGAATCACGAAACCCCGATCCCCGATTTCCCAAAATGTTGGAATCTTAATTTAAAAACGAATTAATTTAGTCTCTTCCAAGAAAGGTTAAGGGTTAAAATAATTATGTCGCGATTTCGGGATTCACGGTTCTGTGAGAGCACGTCTCTTGTCATCATGTTTCCCGAAATCCCGATTTCCGAAACCCCGATCCATAAATCACGTTAAATTAAACTATTTCTGTTTTGGCCTTAATCGTGATTATTTAGTTAATTAAGATAAGTTAAGTCATGTTTAAAAAAAAACAAGCCATCGTGATTTCAGAGATCGGATTTTATTAATAACACATGTCTCCGGTCATCATGTTTCCCGAAATCCCGAAAAAAGTTTAATCTCAATGAATTAACGTGCTAAAAGCATTTAAATCTTAATTAAAGCATCGCGATTTCGCATTTTTGGAAATTGTTTTTTCATCGACTACATACCTCTTGACATGAGGATTTCCGAAACCCCAAAAAATGAAGTTTTCAGCTTTAAATTATGATTAACATTAATTAACCTTTTCTTAAAAACAAGATTAATGGTAATCATTCTTAGATGTTCATTTATGTTTCGCTTACCAATTAAGTAGGTTTCTCGTTTTCTTCAAAACCCGAAGGTACTTAAATACGGACATTAAAAGCGTATCTCGGTAAAATATCTTTCGCATTAAGAGCTTTAAATTCGTGACAGCTGTACAAATCTCGTCATTTTTTAAATATATTCAAAATAAACATCCGAATGTCTGTGTTTTCATTCTAAGCTGAGCTCATTCATCCATTTTCTGTGACAGGTTTTCAATTAAATGCAGAAGTCATGGCACCCAGAAAAGCACCGAAAAAGAATGAAGACACACAGGAAGGAGATATTATCTCCGATACCACTCCACATGCTATAGATTCTATTAAATCTTGGACTCAAATCTCAGATTTGCTCGAATATGAATTAGAGAATGCTCATCCTGACTCTGAAAATCATTTCTGGGACATAGATGAGTCAGAGCTTCATAAGATCGCTGCGTGTCCGAGGCTTGTGGCATACACTGATATGATCAGTTGGGTTCTAGATAAGGTAGATATCCCAACAAGGATAATTCTAAACGAGCAAGGAGCTATCGTCGACTCATTCAGACCAGAGCACATTCAAGTAATGTATAAACTCTCGCCAAATCATAAACATACTTTTAATGTTGAATTTTTAGCTGAGTTTCAGAGAAAGGAATGTATTGAGGCAGACCAGACATATCTTGATATGATTAGAGGATGGGCGAGGTCTGAAGCAAAGTTTAGGGCTGATGCTCATGGGATTTACGCTACAGCCTCTTTAAATGAATACATGGTTTATATAGCCATTATGTTATGCAGACTTTTCGGGAGAAAAGATCCCTGTCATTTTCATGCAGACCGGGTGCCCTTTTTAGAGGAAGCTTCAGAAGAAAATGGTTTTAACTGGCATAAGATTTTGTCGGATAACCTAACACAAGAAATTTTAAACTACAAAGCAGCCAAGTCAAGGGGACAACCAACAACTTTTTATATGTCTGCATACATTATGGATGCAATCTGTTTTATGACTCCCTTTCCATTAATGAATTGGAGTTGGAGCATTTCCTGTCTAGAACCCATTCATAAATACCACTCGGCCCTTTGGGAAGAAAATGCTAAAGGCGCATTTTACAAGGTTTGTCATTTTATTATTATTCCTATGCACAAATTGTTTTTTGAATGTGAACCCCCTCGCATTTCTAATGCAATCATAGAAAGTCTTAAAGCAGTTGTTGACTGGTTTATTGAGGATAATTTTTCCTACATTAGGGTTTATGGTTGTTCCATTCCTCCTCACGCACTCCCTAAATTCATACCGGACAGATTGGTGTGCAGGGAAGTAGCTTATCAGATAGTAAAGGGCGGTGTTGGATTAGAATTAAAAGCACTTCAGAAGAAATCATGGCCATCTTTCCCTGTTCATATTGGAAAATTTTCTTTATCAAATTTAGGCCATTCTAAGGTAGAGGCTGAGTCTTTAGAAGAAGTGAAATTAGTAGATATTGAGCACAGAAAATATGACCCCTACTAAGTAATAAGTAGGCATTTCATACATTGTAATCTAAAGGCATATGAACATGAAGTATCCATTTATGATGATATATTTAAAGATGTTAAGTCTTATGAAGAAGTACTGAACAGAGTCCAGGCCTTGCCACCTGACTCACAGACTAGATTCACATCTTTTCAAAGCCATAGGCGAAGTTGCCTACCTAAGAGTTTACAGGGTGAAATTTCGACCCCGTCGCCAGAACAACAAGGATCCCCTCCAGGGTTTGAAACTAATATACAGGATAAAGCAAATAACAAAGGTAAGTTGAAAAATACCAAGATACCTTCCCAAGACACAGAGGGTTCTCAAACAAAAGAAACGGGAACGAAGAAGAGAAAAGAGCTGGAAACAATTCCAGAAATCATGAAAAATGTTCCAGAAAAGATAGGAGGAACAACTTCAACAGAACTCAGTAGTTCTATCACCTCTTTAACTCCATTGCAGACAACTTTGGAACCCCCCATGAAGGAGTTTTATATGTCAGTCACCTAGACCCGATTTCGAGAGATGAAATCCCCCCATTAGATTACTTTTTCAGTAAAAAGCGAAGAGCAGTCTTGAAACAGGAAATTCATCCAAGAGGAGAAGGGACAATTAAAAAGCATAGGGTTATTATAGATGGAAAGAAACTCAAGGATGGAGAATTTGCTACAGAATTAGCAGGTACAATGGGTGTTATAGCATCAACAAATGTGTATTATGTTGGCAATTTAACAACTATGCTCGAACAGAAGGACCAAGCAATAATTCAGTTGCAGGACAAACTGAAAGAAAACGAAAGAAATATTAGTTGGGGAATACAGAAGGGTCTAGAACAAGCTAGACTAAAGGATATGCAAGAAATCCAGAAAATGAATAAAGACTTGGAGGAGGCAAAACTCATAATACAGGTCACACAGGAACAGGTTCGAAAGCTGGAAGAAGAAAACAAAAATTTACAAGATAAAATTATTTATATTACTAATCAGGTAATAGAACTTGAAAATTTCAGGACACAAGCATTGGAGATATATTTAAGAATAGAGGAAGAACAACAAAAAGTGTTCTTGAATCTGGAAGTAGTCCATAAATATTTTCAAGAAACAAATAAGTCTTTGGAGAATGTGTTCTAGAAGGAAAGGGAGGCGAAAGCAACTAGAACAACTTTTCAGAAGGCAGTGGCTTTCTCATCAAAAGAAGAGGTTGGAAAGATTCAAAAATTATCTATTTCTGAACAGGTTAAAGGGGACATAATAATAAAAGTGTGGGAAGCAAAGTTGGTCGAATATAAACGAATAACAAGAGAAGTCAACGATGATTGCCAGGGAATTTTTTATCTATTAGAAAGAGCTTCGTTGAATATCGGAACAGATGACTGTTCCGGATTATTAGGTGAAATTAATATTGCCAAGCACCAGCTAAGGTTTAGAGAAGAGCTGGAGGAAATGAAAACAGAGATTTCAAAAATTAAATTGATCAATATTACAGAGATCAACAAATGGATGGTGACGTCAAATCTAAAGTTGAAAACTATTAAATTCACAGAAAAGATGATAGAAAATCGTTTGCCCGAATTGCAGAAAAGATTTTTCTTATTTGAAGCAAATGAGATACCAGATGCTCCCAGGACTTTTGTGAAGTTTTGGGGGAAATGTGTTCAGTGTATTGAAGCGGAGAAAGGAAGTTCGTCAACGCAAGCTTAAAATCTTTTAAAATGTTTTTATCATTAGAGATTAGAAAGAAATTGTAAACGGTTGACATTATTTTTATGTAACCGTAATATTAGGAAGTTGGTTAGTCACCAACGAGAAAGATTTTGATGAAAATGTATAAATATAGTTTCTAAAGRCTGAGRAAAGGCTTCRGAATTTTWKGAGAGAGYYATTTTGTAATAACRGTTTTCAAATACATCAGAATATAGATCACAAACDAGATTMTRAATCCTGCAAATYTGTAGCTATRTRTTCTTCAACCCTGTTTATTATACTCTGTTGAATTTTTCTTTCAATGTTTTYCTAACGAATAATCRATTTGAAGTTATCTACATCATTGATTTATATTTCARATTGGTTTGGATGTCMAATTATTTACAGTTTTTCCTYTRMAATTGYTAYTAGTAATTTTAAGACCTGTAAATCTTTYGTACCTTAATACTTAACTTTCGTTAGAAACCTCGTTTTCTTTCATCATTGTCTATTGAAATATGAGATTMTTTCTTRATTAAAGCCTCATATTTTTCTGTAGTGTTTATTTGTTATTTTACGATTCTCAAAATTGTTACAAATCCAGGAAACGGCCTCGAATGTATTTACATTACTGTTTTGAATTTCAAAATTGTTTTTCTTGTTCTCATCTCTGGAAAATTTGAAGTAACATTTGATTAAAATCCTTTTACAAATAAATAAAGTTTTATTCTCCATGACTGTTCCAAGTAGCAGACAACCCAACATTGAACCAGGCCTTCAAGATCAAACCAGTATTGCCTTGAATTTATTTAATACCATTTTACAAACAACAACTAACCGGGTTGAGTTAGAACGTTCATGGGATGCTATTGAGAGAGACATTAGCATCCAAAAACAACAGGAAGTAAGACAGAGACAGTTGAGAAACTGATTCTGCTTTAATCTTCCTTTGAATTCTTATTCTCAAATTATTCCTTTAATATTTACGGATGCCTTGACGGTATACTTTATAGCCTTAAAGTATTAACTCAGGAACAACGGTACTGTTGGTATCTTCAAGTCCCAATCATCCATGTTGACATTGCAGATTTTAGTCAGAGCATTTTCCAAGATCTTATTGAAAGCTTATGCTTTTCTATTTGCATGAGGATGATATGGTGTACTCTTATGGTGATAGACTTCAAACTCCTCAGTCATAGCTCTGATGGTGTCATTGACAAAATGAGTGCCCTAGTCACTCATCATAATCCTGGGACATCCAGATCTGGTGATCACTTGCTCAAACAAGAAGTGTGTTGTTGTCTCTGTGCTACAGTCTTTGACTAGTGTTGCTTATGCCCATCTTGTTAAGTATTCAGTCGCAATAATGATGTATCTAGCTCCTGACCCTTTTTTTGGTGGGTTAATAAGTCCCACAAAATCTATTTCCCATTTGTCAAATACATGTAGAGTCACCTGTGGTCTTATAGGCATCTCATCCCTTCTATTGGGTTTGCCAAACCTCCAAGAGACATCACATTTCTGGCAATATTCCTTGGCATCTTTATGGATTGTTGGCCACCATAATCCTACACGCAATATCTCATGCGCGGTATCTTTACTTGCATAGTGTCCTCCAACGATACCTTTATGAGCTTCTACTAAAATGTTGGGCCTTTCATGTTCCAATACACACCATCTCAAAATGTTATCAGCACCCATTTTGTATAAATGTCCTGCAATAAGTTGATAGTTTGCAACTCTGACTACCAGGTTTTTCTTTTGCCCAGTGTTAAAGTCTTGTGGCACAACCCTTGTGCTTAAGTATTCGATAATATCAACAAAATATTCATCAGCTACTTGTACTGAAAATAATTGTGCATCAGAGAAGTTGTCTTTCAAGTTGGTAGGTTCTTCTCCATTAGTTACCCTTGATAGGTGATCAGGTCCTGTGTTCAGCTTCCCTGGTTTGACTATCACTTCGAAATAAAATTCTTGGAATAACAATAGCCATCTACAGATCCTCCCTCCCAACACTAGCTTGTTGACTAGATATTTGAGGGTAGAATGGTCTGTGAACATTTTAAAGTGTTTACCAAGTAAATAGTGCATGAATTTCTGAAGTGCAAATACCATGACTTGGCCTTCTAGTTCAGTGATGTTGTAATTCTACTATGATTCTGACAACTTTCTGCTTGGAAAGGTTATAGGATGGTCTAAGTCCCCTGCTCCTGGCTGCGCTAGAATTGCTCCAAGTGTTATGGTTGAGGCATCTACATGCACACAAAATGTCTTTTCCCGGTCCAAGAATACTAAGATAGTTCATGTGACCATCTTTTCTTTTAAGGTGTCCAATCCTTGTTGACAATCCTCATTCCACTTAAATTTGGTGTCCTTCTTTAACAATTTTTCCATTGGTACAGTAATCTGTGCATACCCCTTTATAAACTTCTTGTAATAGCCTGTATGTCCTAATGTTGCTCTTAACTGGTGCACTAACTTTGGTGGTGGTAAATTTAAAATGACTGCAATCTTAGCAGGGTCCACTAGTAAACCTTGTTTAAACACTATATGTCCCAACAAGATTCCAAAAGGTGTCCCAAAAATGCATTTCTTGATATTCAATGAAATCTAACATTGTCTGCATCTTTCCAACACGAGTCTTAACACTTCTACATGGTCCTTTAACAAACTATATACAATCCAGTCATCCAGATATACTTCTAAAAAATTATGTATGAATTCCTTAAAAGCAGCTATGACTACTCTTGAAAATATGGTTGGTGCATTTTTCAACCCAAATGGCACGACTGTATATTGATATGATCCCCATTCTGTAGAAAAAGTAGTCTTATACCTGTCTTTTAGAGCTATTTTGATCTAATGGTATCCTGAGAATCCATCTGTAAATGAATATGCTTCCTAGCCTCTCACATTCTCCAAGACCTCATCTGTAAAAGGGGTGGGGAAAGGGTCATGTAAGCAAGCATCATTGAGTTTCCTCAAATCTACAAAAATTCTTAACCACCCCTGTTTCTTTTCTTGGACTACCATAGGACTGATCCATTCATATTCCTCTACTGGTTCTGTTAGCACTCTGTAAATTTTGTCTGGCTGATAGACAAACGACAGAGGTAACTGTTTCAACCAGCTTTAGAGCTAAGGCACTAGCCTGCTTAACTTAGAGAGGGCTCTCTCGTGTCACTTGATATTTCTTTGGAGATCGGTGGCTAAATTTGGTTTGTTTTGGGGGGGTTTTATAAAGTTGTTGGCGAGGAAGGGGAGGAACACTCATGGCTATGGAGTCAAAATTCTGAAATTGAATGAAAACAATGACTGGCCAGTAGAACTATCCAGAGGATAAAGGCTAAATGAGGCAATGAATTTGAGTTTTTAATTTGAGTTTAAGCAGGGTGTAAGAAGAAAGAGAAACACATAACTGTATCAGAGCATTATTGAAATGAATTCTGAATTAGTTAAGAGGAAATTCACAGTTTCAATTGCTTAAGCCGAGAGCATCACAAGATGAATTATGAGCTTTTAACTATCCAATCTAAACAGAAGACAATGCAAATGGAAATAAAGAATCATAGGAAATACATACGATGAGAGAAGACCAAACTCATATCACCACCATTAGAATCTTTTCATAGAGACTTCGAAATCTTTTGCATGTATATTCAATTCAACTCCAGAAAATTACAATAGAGTTTAGAAGCAACAAAAAGGTGCCCTTGCACTTATGCCAACCTTAATTCATTCAAAATTTCAAGTACTTATACAATTCGATTACGATGGTTGAAACCGAAACGTTTCAGCTTCTAAAACTGACTACAATAATTTCAACTGACAGTATCGACATATGAATTGATTTACAATTATTAAACAAAAAACATTTCATAGACTAGGGACAGATCTCTCTGACTGCTCGGCTTCCTTTGCGCCATCTGTCCTGCTTAGAACTCCTATCGAATTTTCCAGTTTGGTGACACCTGGAAGTTACTTATTGGTTCCTAGAAAACTGCATTTCGTCTTGCCTAACCGTACGATCTCCTTCCACTATGAGTCAGAAGGAATCTCGTAATCCATCATCTCCTTTATCAGAATCTCTAGGTCAATGCAGGTAGCATAAGACATAGTTGGCAACCTGATCTTCACTGTCTTGAACTGATTCAAAATCTCAAAGTCCGCAACCAAATATTCCACCAAACTGGGCTCCTTTAGGTTCTCTTCCATGCCTTCAAATTTTGAATGATCCATTCTGCACTGAGTGAGGAGAGAATTGTATTCTTCTTGATTGTATAATTTCCCTTTACCATCCCAAAATGGTGGGAGGCCCTTGATAAACAATTGTTCAAATGTATCTTTGAACTCTTGTATACTCTACTCCATTTGCATAGCTTTGGTTTGAACCGATTTGAGAAAATTGTGTTTATTGATGATCCTCCTGGCCCAAATGATAAGTGCAGTTTTGTTCTTTACCCCAATGGTCTGAAGATCAGTAGTGGGTGTTAGGGTCCTATAATTATAGGCGAGTCGATTCTTCGACTGTTGATTTGGCATCTCTCCCGGTGAAGAAGTATGGCTCAGGTGATTCCGTTTTCCTCCCTCCATTCTTGTCGCTCAATCCCCTATCATCCTATTACATCCTTCATCCACGATGTGCCCTCACTCCCTTGTCCTGTTGCCCATCGACTACTTTTCCCGCCTTCCATCCCTGCATAAATGGACTTAGGATGAACAAAATGACAATAAAAGTAGTTAGATTAAGTATTAATGTAGTTAGGATAGGTTGAATTAATTAATAAACAACTAGTTAAATAACTAATTAATTATTAATTAATTAGTTATTAACTAAGTTAATACCTAAGTTAGTAACTAGGTTAGTTTAACATTAAATTAAATAAACACAAAATTAAAAACATATTAAACATTTAATAAAACATATGAAAAAGCTTTAAAACAAACAAAAATTAAAAATATTTAAAAACATATAAAAAACAAAAATAGAATATAAATATAAAATACAAAACAAATAACATATAAAACATTAAAACAAAACATTAAAAAACAAAACTTTATGCATAAAACAAAACCAACGTAATACAAACACATAACATAAAATTTAAAAAATTAAAAATAAAAAATAAAAACAACAAAAAGAAATATCCTAAGTCTACCCACTTATCCTACCCCCACGTACCCTCTCCCCCACCTCATTCTCCACTACCCTCCTCCTCTCC
>JZKD02S1662490.1:389183-420382 GCA_000966675.3 Picea glauca
AAATACAGACCCCATAGCCCAATGGATGTGTAGTTTGTCTCAACCAACTTCAAAAACCCTTTGACAACAAAGCCCATTGTTCTTCATAACTAGCCTAATACCTCTTCAAACAAAGATATATCAGACAGAGAGATCCCTCCCTGGGTCTTGGAGGGCTAGATCCAAGACTCGAAGCGGTTTTGATGTTGCCTCTGTGATTGCCTTTCAGCCTTGGGCAAAATTACAGAGCGCTAACAGTGGGCACAAAATTCAACAAGTTAATAGCATTCTGGGCCCATTCCGAGGGTTTTTTTTCCAGTGTCTCATTAACAACAGTACATCTGCTTCGGGCAGTGACAGTCATGTTGTCTTTGTCATTTATAAAATTTAGGTAAACCCTGAACATAACAGCTTCAACAGCAACAACATCCCAAATTACATGTTTATCTCCTTGCAAAATTCCTTTACCCTTCAACCTCGTTTTCAATTTGTTCACCCTCTCTTGCAAATCTTGATTATCCTTTTGAAATTGGCCCATCCTTTCTTCCTTCATTTTCATCTCTTATTGTAGCTTTTCTATGACCTCCTTAAGGTTCTTGATCTCCCGTGTCTTCAAGCTTACTTGGGACATATCCTAAACCAATCCATCAGTGCTTGATCCAACTTCCATATTAGAAGGTACAATGACAGCCATATCTGATGTTGTTACCTGTCCTTGTGACCAATTCTCTTTCTCTTTTTCCAGCTGCAACACTTTAGCTTTGTAATTTACTGCTTCTTGTCTGAATGTCTCCTTTTCTTGCTCTATAGAGCTAGCTCTGTTGTCTGTGGATGTTCTGTGGCAGACATCTTCAACTTCTTCTTTAGGCTATGGATCATCTTCTCTTTCTCATCTAAAGAAGCCTTTGCCCCTTGAGGGCCTTAAGATTCCAATCTTTTGACTTGTGTCTGCTAGGCCTTGTTGGATGCTTTCTCTTGCTTCAATTGTCCATCCAATTTTAGTGTATGTGTTGTCAATATTGAAACCCTCAGACTCAAACTCAAGTAGTCTGAATATAGCATGTCACTAACATTCTTGTGGAACTTTACTTCGTCTAGGGCACCAATATTTTCATAATGCTTCTTGATTTCAGACACTTTATCATCATTTGTTATTGCTATGTTAAATGTCTTTCTTTCCATGTCCCTGACTAAAAACAGGGAAGCCTTATGCTGGGAGATCTTCTCTACCTCGGGAAACAAGTCTTTTATTTCATTATTGGCCATACTTCCCTTCACAACATATTGATTCATTAAGTCTTCTTTGTATTGGTAGACTGCCCCAGGTGTCTTGCCAAATACATGTTTCTTGCTGCTGAAAACCTTGGAGCTGCTTTCACTCTGTGGCATGCTTTCTGTAACGACCTCTTCATTCTTGGTTACACTTTCCACCATCTCCATGCTCGTTTTCTCTTTAGGTTCTTCTTCTTCCAGGTCTACTATCTGAGATGATGGTGTGATTTTCATTTTCTTGAGAATATTTTACTGACTACTGGCACCTAGTGCCTCTGAACTGCTCCTCTTGTTATAAACACTCATCTTTGGAGCTTTGAAAATCAGCCTTGGGGAATTTTTCTGTCTGGGTCTGCTAAGGGGCTGACCCTGTCTATTGTGTGTGATCAGGTTGCAAAGTGACTTCCATGTCTACACATGTTTCCAAATTTGCTAGTTTATCAAATCCTTCAACTTGCTCATGCTCGTAGGGGCCTTGCCTACTTGACAACCTTCTTTTAGATATGATCTGGTGTGGGTCATATCTCCTACCTTGTAACTGTGTAAACCCAAATCCACTAAGTTTGGCTTGGATTTGAGGTAGACAGGACCTGGCTTTTACCACAAAAGGTCCTATCACAAAAGGAAATTTTAAATTAGATGCCTTGTGCGTTTTCAGAAAATGCTTTGTCTCTGAAATAATCCTTTGTTTGATGAAATCTAGGGAAAAGACTCTGGGAGTCAGGAAGATAGGCAAAAGATGAGGTCCTTCTTGATAACCATACACCCAAATTACAATGGAATGCATGAACAACATCCAATCTCCCACCCTATTCTCTAGATTTGATTGTAAAGAACTTTTCATTTCTTCCAAAACCCTTGGCAGGTTCGTGCCGAAGACGAGACTATACACCCTGGACATGATCTCGTTGATGAAAATAAGCATGGTGATCCTTTTGCATTCAGTCGAGATGAATGCAACTTCGGGGAATTCGGTCTTATTCGATTCCAGAAACATTCTCGGTAAGTGCGTGTAGTATCTGAAGTGTCTCAGTGAATTGAAATTTACCAGTTGTTGATACATATTATCAGCGATGAACTTGTCAAAACTGATACAGACCGATTGACTAGACTCTAACATAAAAAAAGGTCAATAGGAAACCCAACATGACTTCTACTACAAACTTGTCGTTATCCAACCCTAAAATTTGACTAAGTAGGGAACAAGCCCACTCGACCTCAATAATCATGATGCTTACATTGATAGGTAACGACTGACTTTCAGAATGGTGTTCAGGTTTAACAATGTTTGCAGAAATAGGGTTTTTACTTCAGGGGGACATTCTCGGTAGACTATGATCATTTTCTCTTCCTCGAAGGGCTCTGATACTGTGGGGGAAGACTCTGGTATACTGAGGGTGTGTCGAATTGTCAGACTATCTATTTCGCATAAGACCTCTGACCCTAACTTATTCAAAATGACATTTTCTTCACGCGAGTACTGTTCCGCACACCAGCTTATAAACTCGGGGAAAGGGAAAACGACTTCTACGGCGTAAGGGGTAATGGAGGCTTGGGCCGCTTCGAGGAAGGGTATCCGTTTTCCAACATTGTCTAGCAAATTTGATCTGGACACAGAAATGGGTGAGACTGTTATTTCTGTGTCAAATATGTTGAAATCCCTGTCAATTAGGGCTTCTTCTTTAGAGGCAGATTCTTGTTCTTTCATGGATAAAACGACAGGTTTAGTGACCATGATGAAAAATACCTGTAAATCATCGGAGAATGCTTGGAGATGGTTCACTGTTGAGATTTAGTTTCGAATGGACGGTTTGCGCCAATTTTCAAACGATCGAGTGCTTTGAAATATCATAAAATAATGACCGGGGCTCTCCTTTTATATGCGTTTTTCAATATCGGGGGTTGGAAAAAACGGTTTTGAGTAGACCGCTTTTCGCCTCGATATGCCTCTGATGGCACCGTGTGTCCGAGAAATGAAACCATGGTATTATCCTCCGCGCTACTTCATTGCCCAATATGTGTCTTGGCCATCGATCTTGGCTGCTTCAAGATCTGCGGTCCGCCGAGTCCTATCACCTTTCGATATCGAGGGTTGGAAAAAACAGTTTTGAGTAGACCGCTTTTCACCCCGATATGGCTCTGATGGCACCACGTGGTCATGTGCCGAAACCACGGTATTTTCCCTGGCCTGCTCTCACCTAATTAAACTTCATGTTATTTCATCGCCCGATATGGCTGCTGGTCGTTGATCTAGACCACTTCAAGATCTATGATCCGCCAGGCCCCACCTTTCGCGCCTTTGCTATATTGGCCCTTTTCCGCCAGATGTATCCCGGTCCTCCAAATCACGTCGTATATCTACACTGCTTTGGTCCTCTGCTAAATCTGAAATTTGTAGTCCATACATAATTGTTATGGTGATAACATAGGCTTCAATTGGGGATGATATCCTCCCCGTAAGGTAGCAAAGAACCGTAGACCTAGTGCCTATCCATTGGCCCGTGATTTATTCATGCAATCTGAATCTGCTGATCTTTATTCAAAAACTCAAAATCGACCTAGCATAGCTCAGGGCCTTCACCTCGGGCTTCAACTACACTGCTTTTATTCCAACTTCTTTATGCAAAAACGTAAAAATGATTATGTACAATGAATGGGAGGGGTGATGATTGTTCAAACAATGCAATGCTTGAGGAACCTGTCATTCACAGACCCTCCTCTAACGAGTTATCCATTACTCTCATGTAACAAGTAGGCATTGCTCCCACGGTATGCTGCAATTTTGAACGAGCCCAGCCATAGGTGGCCAAATTTCCCATGTTTTCCCTTATCTTCATTTCTGGCATCCCATTTTAGTACCAAGTCTCCTGGTTCGAAGTCATCCACCTTGGTATGTTTGTTGAAAGCCTCTTTGATCTTGTCTTGGCGCAGTTGAGTATTGTCAAAAGCTTTTTCTCTGGTTTGTTGTACATTGATGAGTTCATCCTTCCTTCTTCGTGTGGCATTTGTCTCTGCATCTTGCTCCTGCAACAGTCTCATTATTGGCAACCCCAATGTAGTAGGAAAAATCGCTTCAGTGCCATAGATGATTTGGAAAGGGGACGTGGCAATGGATCTTTTTGGGGATATCCTATCAGCCCACAGTGCGCGGATGAGCTTTTTGTGCCATGCCTTTTTATTCTCTTGCAATAGTTTTTTGATGATTCTGACTAAGCTTTTATTCGAAGACTCAGCCAATCCATTCCCTTGAGGGTAGTATGATATAGAATGACCAAGGGTGATATTGTAATCACTGCAGTATTTTTCTATTTTCTTGGATTTGAAATATGTTGCATTGTCTGTTATGATCTTAGTGGGGCACCCAAACTTGGACATAATATTTTCTTCTAAAAACCAAATGATAACATCATTTGTTGCCTGCTTGGTGGGAATTGCCTCAATCCACTTAGTGAAATAATTTGTTGCTATCGGAATCCACCTGTGTTGGCCTGAGGATTGTGGATGTATTTCCCCTATAAAATTGAGACCCCACTGTTTGAAAGGAGCTTCGACATAAATGGGCTTCAAAGGCACATGTTGCAATTTTCCTTTTCCATAAAATATCTGGCATTCATGGCATTTTGAAACCTCTTTATAGACATCAGGAAAAACATTGGGCCAATAGAATACAACCCTCAAAATCTTATGTACAATTGTCTTCCAATAATGATGACCTCCACAGTCACCCTTATGGAACTCTCTGATGGTTTTCTTTGCTTCTCCTTCTATCAAACAATTCAATAAAATCTCCCCTGGATCTTTCCAATATAGCGATTCATTCAATATACAAAATTTTGTTGCCTTCAGTTTCAAGAATCTGCCTTTTGTTTTACTAAATTCAGGAGGAGCCTGCAAATTTTTCAACACAAAGATGATATATGCATACCATGTAGAGTCAAGAAATTTTTGGGATATTTGTGGAGTCGCCTTTTCCTCTTCTGTTGTACTGTCTGATAGCTCTGCAGTGAAGTTTATTCCTAAAAGTTCACAATTTGTCTGTGCCATCAACTTTGCCAACCCCTATCCCTTGACCAACTTGGTGGGTTTGATTTCCAGGTCATATTCTACTAGCACTGCTATCCATTTTCCCCTCTTTCCTTCAGGATCAGGCTGTGTCAAGATGTCTTTCACTGAGTTGTTGGGTACATAAGCAGTAGCATGAGAATGTAGGATGTAAACTTTGAATTCTTTCAAGGCTTTGACTAGAGCATATGCTTGCTTCTCCATGATGTCATATTTCAAAGGAGCATCCCTCGATGTCTTGTTGTAATATGTTATGGGTTTCTCAAAATTCTGGTTATCTTTCTGGAGTAAAACACCAACAATTGTGTGTTCTGAGGTGAAAGAGAACAATATGAAATCCTTGTCAAAATTAGGACTTGCAAGTACTGGAGCCTTGGTTAATGCCACTTTGATGTCTTCAAAGGATTTTCTTGCTTCGAGAATCCACTTTATTTCATTTCCCTTCTTAAGCATGTTTGTGATGTGTTTTATGATTTCAACCAAATTTGGGATAAACCTTCTCAGGAAATTTACTTTCCCCAGGAAAGATTGAACCTCTTTTTTACTTCTGGGTATGCTAATTTTCAGGATTCCCTCAAATCTGTTGGGATCTACCTTTATCCCTTCTTTTGAAATAATGTGACCCATCAACTTTCCTTCTTCCATGGCAAAATTTGACTTCTTAGGATTCAACGAGATTCCGAACTTTCTACATTTTTGAAACGCCCTTCTAAGATGCTTGAGGTGTTCTTCATCTGAGGCAGAATACACAGTGATGTCATCAAGGTAGATAACAATGAATTTATCCTTTTCATCAACAAAAGCTATATCCATATCTCTTTGAAGCGTTGCCCCTGCATTCATAAGCCCAAAAGGCATCTTGGCATACATAAATGTACCCCATGGTGTGGTAAATGTCGTCTTTTCCCGATCGTCAAGGTGCACCATAATCTGATTGTATCCTGAGAAGCCATCTAACATTGACATCTTCTGAGAACCCACCACCTTCTATAAAATATGATCCATATTAGGCAACGGGTAATGATATTTTAGAGATACTTTGTTCAGATTCCTGAAATCCACACACAACCGGATTTCTCCACTCTTCTTTCTGACTAGCACCAGATTTGCCACCCATTTGGAAAATCTCAGGGACACTGTGATTTTGGCTTCAAATAGATTCTTTACTTCTTTCTCAATCAGGGGTAGAACCTGTTGAAATGTAACCAGGGATGTCCTCATTCATGTTTTTGTGTTTTGTCATGGGGGGGACATAAAGTCATATTTCCTAGACATGTTTATTTGTAAAGTGACTTTTTAAATAAAGTGCTTTTATTTTATAACTTAAATTGATTTTAAGTCGTGGGACCCAAAAGTATTTAATGAGCATTTATTACTTATTTTGTAATTAATGAGGAGCATTAAATATGAGCCCTCAGATTAGACCTATGATAGCCATTAGATTGAGTTGGTTATGTAAGTTAGGGTTTCTTGGGAAAAGAGAAGAGTACATATACATGCTTAGGAATGTGAGAAGAACACACAGTAAAGACAAAGGAGAGAGAGATCAGATTTCTGGAGAGTTTAAGAGCACAGTTTTCAGAGTTAATTAGAGTGCACGGTTCCCAAGGCAGTGTAATCATAACAGTCCGTACAGCAGAAGGAAGGACAGTCTGTACAGTGAGAAGACAGTCCGTACAGCAAGGGAGGCATGATTTCCAAGAAAGAAGTCAGTACAGTCCGTACTGTACTTGCTGGCATGCTTTCCAAGGTAGATTTTTGTGCATTTATTGTTGTTGTTTGTTATCTGTACAGTGACACGATTTCCCAGAAATCAGGTTGTTGTTTAGTTGGCACGTGTGGGCAGTTGAAGCTTGCTAACACAAATTTCTAGAAAGAAATCAGATTGCTGAGATAAGTTCATTTGGATTTCTAATTTACTGTTGGAATTAATAAATTTCTGGGTTGTAAGAAATTTCAGATCTGCTCTTGAATAATAGAAATAATCTTTCTAGGATTTTCCCCATGGTGGGGTTTTTGCCCTGGTCATTGGACCAAAAATCACTTGTCTATTTATTGCCTTATCAAAGTATGGGTCAGTGATTTACTTGACTTAAGTGTTTTAGCTTTCGGTTGCTTTCAATTTTAAAGGCATTTATTAAAAGACTAAAATCTCAGGTTAGTCAAGTGTTTGACGAAATGTGTGAATGAGATATTTATTATTTTGTCATTAAAAATCTTCAGAACCAAAGGATTTATTCTTCTCAATTTTTGTTTGAATGGCTTGTGATCTTCTTTGATTGGGATAACATGTTGAATTATACTTGTGTCATAGACTTTCAAATCATCATAGCTCTAGGCAAAAACATCAGGGAATTCTTTCATCAATTTTACATACCTCTCCTTGACTTCAAGGCTAAGCTTTCTGGATAGCTTAACGATCTTTGGATCCTCTGAGGTCCCAATATTGCAATCTTCTACATCCCCTTCATTTACTGTAATATTTGGACTTCTAGCCACATCATTATTATCAAAGAGTTTCTCCAATGGGACCAGACCTTTTGGAATAATGTTGCTTTTTAGTTGAACAATATCTCTACCTGCAATCTGATTGTCAAAATACCCTTCCTTTGTGAAAGCAGTTGCATCCACCTCATCATCACAATATTCATCATCAATGTTCAAATTCTCAAACTCATTCTCCAACTTGAGGAAACTTTCTATCTGTTTGTCATCCTCGAAAACTTGCCAGTGCTTCATATTATTTGGTACTGTTGGCCTGTACTTGACCTCAACCTTGTAGCTTTTTTCAGGGAAAATTGGAACTTTGAAAACTGCTACTGAAGTAGCCAAGGCATCAGCGACCTGGTTCTGTTCTCTTGGAATTGTTGAAAGATTACATTCTGGAAACTCTTCAAGGAGGTCTAGTACCAGATTTCTATAAGCCCTCAGTCCGGGGTGTTTTGCTTGGTATATGCCTTTGATTTGATTTATAATTAGCTCAGAGTCTCCATGTACAACAATTCTTTTGGCACCCAATTCTTTCAAGACCTTTAACCCCAATATTAATGCTTCATATTCAACCATGTTATTTGTGCATTAAAAAACAAGCTTATAAGAACATAATTTTGAATCTCCTTTGGGATGATTGATCCAAACGCCAACTCCCACTCCTTCTCTGCAGGCAGCTCCATCAAAACTCATCTTCCATATCTGATCTTCTGCTTTGTCCTGTTGTTTTGAGTCTTCCTCAATCTGTTGATCAAATCTCCCCTTGTTGAGTATGTCAATTTCTGGTTCTTCCTCTTCGCAACACAGGTCATTGAAGAAAAGAGAAGATCCCAACTCAGTTTCCATGGAGTATATGGGATGATTGTTAGGTTGTGACTTGTTGTTGACCATGTATTTGAGCAAAACTTCTCTAAACAACCTTTTGTCTTGACTGAAAACAAGGATGGTGGCATATGACATGTACCTACCCATGGGTCCCTTTAAAAAATCCTGCTCTGTTGCAGTGTAAGACTTTGTTGTATCTATTACATATTTGGTGGAAAACCTTGCAACAATACTCTCTAACCAGAAATCTACTGCGCGAGTAAATTTGTTATCAACTTGTTGTAACTGCACTATCTCCACATGATTCAACTCCAACTGTCTGATTCGATTTGTAGGGTGGTTGTCTTTTAACCTTAATAACCACTCTTGCAACAAATGCAAGAAATCACAGAAAAAAATCTCACGCAAGTCGCTAAACACATATTTGTCGAGATATTTGTGCGGTGTTAGTTAAGGGTTTTTGTTGTCCTTCTATGCAAACTCGAGTTCTTTCATTTTTAACCATCCTTCGATCTCCGCCTTTGTTGGATTCCATGGCTTGAACATTCCCTTCTATACCTTCATTCTGCAAGTGTTTCTTCCACGGATCCCATCCACTTAATCCCATGCAGTTCCAGTCCTGGCAACAAAACCATTTGTTGGTTAGATCTTTGACTTCTTTCCTCTTCTTGGGTGACCCAGGTTCAGATTTGAACGTGTTTCCAACAAAACCCTCTAAAACTATCGACCCTCTTAGTAAACTAGAAGGAAACGCTACGCACAGGGTGCACAACGCAGTCTTACCCAAGATAGCTCTATGGGTGACTACAATACCCATGTGTTTGCAGTTTAGGAATGAGTGGGGATCTGTGAGTGTATTTTATATTTCTTTATGCCTTAAACTTGTTCTTGATTAAAGTATTTATAGGATTCATTCATTCATCTTTTAGCCTTATCCATGCATGTTGATACATCTAGTTAATCATTTATTCATAAAATAATCATTGACATAAAGTAAGCATTCAGTAAAACATCACATAGAGCACAAGGTTTACCGTGGTTCACCCCCTCTTGGGCTGTGTCCGCAAAGATTTGGCTTCTCTGCTCTTTTATTTAGTCTGCTGCAAAATCTGGCACTGCGTGCATTACATATTCAATCATACAATCCTGATGAGGTTAAGGAATCTATGTGAGGCATACTAGATCACACCAAGCTCCCCAGCCTGTGATCTAACCCTCAAAATCTACCTTACTCGACTCTTCTATATCTCAACAGTTTTCAACAACAATTATCAACAATCTTTAGCCACTTAACCAACCGAGAGCTAACCTAAACCTCCTAGGTTCCTATTTATAATATTTTACAGGCTTATAGTCATTACAATCCTTATCAAAAACCCTAACCCTAATATGGTTAGGCTTGTCTGCCTCCTCGCCACGTGGCTTTTCCGCTTGCATGTTGCTTTTTCTTCTTTTTCTGCATGTTGCTTTCTTACCAGCTGTTGCGCGTGCTCCAAAATTAGGTCTTTCCTCAAAATAGGTATGCGCCCAACAACCTAGTAAAAATGTCTTCCCCAAGCCCAACTTTGTAGCTTTGGAAAAAAGAACAATCAATCAAATTCTTGATATCTTATGCCACATATTAAGGATACAACGTCCTAAATCTTAACAAAGGCCTAGCTCTTCCTTTCATCTATCAACTGCATAAACAGATTGTAAACATGCCACAACTTGGGCCTAGAACTTTAGCCTTGCCTTGACTTGCTCTACACAGTCCCCTGAAAATAGGAAAGCAATAGACCTAATGAGAACAAATATATGTATTATATGATATGTTAAATCCCCATTTTAGGGTAAGTATTATTATATTTGAAAGACAATGAACATGGACTAGAGGTCTTCCAATTGACAACGAGAGACCATGAGCAACTGCTCGCACTATTGGAACATGCATCAATAGGAGAAGAAGACATGCCAATATCTGTGGTAGAAACATGGGTCCTTTGTTGCTCATCCCATAATTGCTCATAGATAGAATAACAAAGCTCCAATGTAAGGAGGGTGTTGTTGAGCTTTAGAATCTCCTCATAGGTGAACCCAAAACTCAGATCCAGGCACCCTTCAACTCATCCAAGTCCTCATACGTAAGGTGCTTAGTCCTTGAAAAACATTTTGGAGTATCAATGCCTTTAGAGAAAGAATCCGATTCATTTGAAGTAGGCTCTTCCACAAAACCTTCCATCAAAATCTGGCCTCTTCTCCTCTCCCACACTTCCTCTTTGGGTTTTATAATTACAGGATCAATAACATCCCTCAACTCGGGTTTGGTATTATCATAATCCATATCAATGGGCTTTGTTGTTCCATTTGGGGTAGATGGGGACTTGTTTTTCCTGGGTAGGTACTTGTCTACTGAATCAAAATCAAAGTTTGTTGCATCAAGATTAATGGATTCATCCTCATTAGAATCTCCTTCATTTTCACTATAATCTGTGTTGGGGTAATCTGAAAGTTCCTCGCCACCTTCGCTCGAATATTCATCAACAAGGACAAATTTCTGAGGCTTTGAATCATGTTTGTTTGCTTGGATACTAGGTGGGGTTCGATCTAGAGAAGAATCCATTCCCTGCTCATCAAGTTTAGTCTCAACCTCAAGTTTTTTAGCAGCTATTTGATTCATTTGTAGTCCTACTATTGTGTCAAAGACACAACTCATTTTCCATCCACTCCGTTGTTCTAGCCTCACAACTGTAAATTAAGCAACATAATGACTTGGGTTCACTTCACTTTACCCTTACTTGTTTTCCCTAACCCAAGACTTTGAATTTTTTTAAAAGGAAATGCCATGCATGTAGTCAAGGACAACATAGGCATTAGATGCATTAAATTCTGTTACCCATCATGTGCCATGAGTTGCAAATGCACCACACATAAAATGTTAATTGAAGTTAAACTTAGACATTGGATCTCCGGTTTCGAGTCTGTTCACCACGGTCGCTACACACTGTTTAAGTGAAGGTATCACAAACTTTTGAAAGAGTTTTCATGCATGACATCACGAGTAACATGCCAACTCAGTCTTTCATTTTATTACCACGTGTAATGTATACTAGCATAACCACAATACTAAATGTAGTTAATATACGCAGATATGTGTCATTGATTTTTTAAGGATAAAAAATGATAATTAATATTCTAGTAATGCCAAAACATAAAAATTTGACCTCGACAATAATTTGAACCAAAAAAAAATTAAACATTAAAATTTAAACCTAACAATAAAACATTTAAAAAAACTTGAAAAATAAACATTAAAATTTAAACCTAACAGTGAAGCATAAAACATGGAAATTTAAACCTGATGTAAAACATTAAACGTGGAAATTTGAACTCGAGAGTAATTTTAACCTAAAAATTTGAAACATTAAAATTTGAACCTACAAGATAGGGAGTGAGTTGCACCTTTGTTTTGCATTAATTGATTACCTCTTGGATGACATGAGCAACAAAGCATGTATCTTGCTCCAATAGCTTCTTGGCCATAGTTTGGGCCACACACTAGCATAAGTAGTTACCAAAATACGTCGATGGTAAAGGCGGTTTTAACTTGTCTCTGCAGTCTGCAAGCACTTGGAGATGAATGACTGGTTCTCTAGGACATTACGAGATTCCATTAGGCATTTCCAAAAATGTGTTTCAACTTCCACAAACAAACTTGAACCATGAGCTTCTTCCTTAAGATTTTGAATCATTTTTTTGCTAAAATGAAAAACTGAGATTTCTAGTTCACTTTGGTCTCTCATGAATTTGTGAATACTATTATTCTCAGTGTTCTTCACTACAATGACATCGATGCTTACAATGATTAATTCCTTGTGCGTGAATGAAGGATTTGAATTCATGGGCAGTAAATCCTCTGGTAGGAACTTCAAAACCTGCGCTCCCTTACCCCTATTGGTGACTACTTCTTCTTTGTTGAAAGAAATATTGGGTATAGCTTAATTCTTTTTGTGGTGATCGAAGATTGTTCTCATGTGCTCGAGTTTCTTAGAAATAGGAAGTCCTCTGCTCCGTTTAGCCCAATATTTCATGAAATATCAGAAGGAATCCATGCATGCAATAGTGTGATGAAGATGAAGAGTTGTTCCAATGCAAGAATTGATTGCTCTCTACTATTGAAAACTAAAGAATACACCTATTAAAGAAGCGAAGTTAGTAAAAAAACCTAAAAAAGATTCGGTAAAAAACCCTAAACCCACCACTCATAGTAAAAGCTTGAGGAACACTTATTAAAGTGGACATTAATAACACGACCGATCATTATTATGCTAATCACCCTAATCACTCCTTTTAATGACAAACCTACATGTTTTGTCATGCAAAAAAGTTAAGGATTGAAATCATAACCCTTCATTTTGTTAAATTTTTAATTTAAATAAAGTACCATGGCAAGTGTTTCTCTTCCCTAGGCGCCTAAGGGGGAGAAAGTGCCTAATGTGGGTCCTAGTCAAATTAATTTGTGAGATGCAAATTAAACGATAACTTTATGGCTAAAGTGAGGGTGAGTGAAGAGACACCTAATCTCAGCCACTCATCTAATCTAATCTCAACCGTTAGATTAGAAAACCCCTCACCTTCCCTCATGAGGTCGATTAGGGCAAGAGGGCGCACCCATTCTTGGGTAGTTCATTCATTTCTTGTTGAGAGAGCAAGAGAGAAAAGAGAGGAGGTCGAGCTGGAGAAATAAAGGCAACATTTGTAGAGCTGGGCACGCATCCTAGGGAAGCAAGCTAGCACAGATATCAAGACAAGGTACAACCATTAATGCAGACCRTACGGTACATATTTCTAGAGGTTGTACAACCATTTTTCATGCACAGAAATTGAGGGAGACARCAGAATAATTTCTGAGGAGTTTGGCATGCATCCCAAGGCTGTCGTACAACCATTTATTGGCACATAAATCGAGGTAACTGCTGTAATTAATTTATGAGTGTATTTTCGTACAGTCCGTACAGTTTGGCACGAAGTTTGAGGGCCGTATAGCACAATTTTCAAGGAGTTGTTCATGCTAAGTTTTCCGTACAGTTTTAGCAGAGTTTTGGCATGAATTTCGAGACAGTTCGTATAACATTAATTGCTGGGACAGTCGTACAGTTGTACGGATTTCTGGGACAGAAATCGAGGAGCATTTTCCAGGACTGTTCAGAAAGATTTTTTGCAAAAGAAAGTTCAGATAAGTTTGTGTAAATTTCTGAAGATGAATATGCTGTAAAAGAAATTTCTCAGAAGCTCAATAATAATAAAAAGCCCTCTCTCACTGGTTTTCCCCTTGTGGGTTTTTCCAAGGTCGAAGTTAGACCGAAAATTCTTGTGTCTAAATTTTCTGAGTTTTGCATATTGCTGATATTTTATTTCTGCATTGAAAACGATGTTCAGAATCCTCATGTTTCAGTTCTGAAGTTTATTTTCTGCTAAGTTTTTATATGCTGAAACTGTGCTGAAACTGGGTTTGGGCATTTAACTTTGGCTGAAAAATTAACGAGACCGAAACTGGGTTGGGGTTTGAAATTTTAACACATTTATTGTGACAGTGAAAAATATTTAGAGCATATAAAATCTTGTTCACATAAAAACCCATTAATTTTGACACTTTTCAATAAATATACACCTATCAACATAATTGCAAAGAATGTTCTTCCCCATTATCTCTACTAGTTTCATTGAGTCAATATTCCACAAAACTACAAACTCCTTTACCTTTTAAATTTCTTTCAACAATATTATTTCACCTTCAAGCATAAAATTTCTCACGACGACTTATTTTTTTTCACCGTCATTGAAATTTATGTTTATAAATATGTAACATAGGTTAAACCAGGCATAAAGTCCCAAGCTAGGGTTAAACCATGATTTTGCTCACCCGAAATATCAGAGTGGTTGGAGGGCCCTTGAAATTGGCCTCCTTTCGTAGATTACTGTTTAAAACCTCTCTTAATCTCATTTTTCTTCAAGAAACGTTGGTGTCAGCGGAAAAAGCCAGATCCTTCATGAACAAGATAAAACTGGACTGGTGTGTTTGTGCGACCAGTGCTGTTGGAACTTCTAGAGGACTATTGGTGTCATGGGACCCATCCTTTTTTGACTTGGTACCTTATTTATGTATTAGTGGGACTTTTTTGTCAGGAACATCAAGATTGGATAACAACAAGCTATCTTTTCTAAATGTTTATGGACCCTGTCAGGAACGCAAAGTTTTATGGGAAGTGTTAGAGGATTCTGGTTTCCTAAGACACAATGATTTAATCTTGGCAGGGGATCTAAATTTAACCACTTCCCTAGATGAAGTATGGGGTAAGTCAACACAACTGGACTCTTTGACGGGATTCTTCAAATCTCTTTTCCAGAAAAACGACCTAGTGGATGTAGCTCCGGTGAAAAAAGTGTCGACTTGGCGAAATGGCAGAACAGGTGACGCTTGCATGACAAAGAGACTTGACCGTTTCATCCTAGCAGAAACTCTTTTATGATCAGTCCAGAAGTTCAGAACTTGGATTGAGTATCCCTATTTGTCTGATCATGCACCTGTGTTGTTGGAGTTCGGGTCTAGTTTTTCAACTGTTACCTCACCATTCAAATTAAATCCGGAGTGGTTGAAGGATGATTCCTTTGTGCAAATTGTTAGACAGCTTTGGAATGACCCACGACATATACATATAGTTAGAGCTTAGAGACAACTAGTTGGGAAGTTATCACCTTTAAAGGAAAGAGTCAAGATTTGGGTCAAAGTGAAAAGACAAAAGGATCAGGCTGATCTGTTAAAAATCGAGGAAGCAATTGATTTAGTATACAATAAAATAAATCTGGGACTTTATTCTATGGAGGATTCTATAAAACTGTAAAAGCTTGAATCTGAAAGAAATCGTTATCTATTGGCAGAAGAAGAGAGCCGATGTAAAAAAAGTCGGGCGATTTGGATAAAGAGTGGAGATAGAAACACTAAGCTTTTTCATCATTATGCCAGCTATAGAAGAAACAAGAAATTTATTTGGGAAATAAATGATGAGGAAGGAAAAGTCCATTCGGGACAACAAGCTATCAAGGATGAAGCGGTCAGACATTTCGACTCCTTTTTCAATGATTCAGGTCAAACTTTCATGGAAGATCGACTTGAATCAGTTAGATTATTCTCGACTTTTGTAAATGCAATGGAGGTTTAGAATTTAGAAAAGGAAGTATTAAGGGATGAATTTTTTGAAGTTATTCAAGGTTTCGCCAGAGATAAAAGCCCTAGACTTGACGACTGGTCTGTAGAGTTTTATCACTGCTTTTTTGAGCTTGTAGGCCAGGACTTGGTGGACATGGTCGAGGAAACGAGATTGAAAGGGGAGGTCATTTCTTCGATCAATTCCACATTCGTGGCTTTGATTCCAAAAGTAAAAAAACCTTCAGTTTTCAATGATTTTCGACCAATCTCTCTTTGTAACTTTTGTTACAAAATAATTTCAAAAGTCGTTGCTAAAAGACTAAGACCAATTCTTTCCAAAGTACTTTCTGAAGAACAACTTGGTTTTCTCAAAGGACGACAAGTCTTGGATGTTATTGGAACTGCGCAGGAATGTCTTCACAACATTAGGTCAAAGAAGATGCAAGCATTCATCCTGAAACTTGATTTAAGTAAGGCTTACGACTGCACTAGTTGGGATTTTTTAAGACTTTTACTTCACCAAAGTGGCTTTGGGATAAAAACCACAAATTGGATCATGGCTTGTGTAATCTCCACTACCTTTGGAACTCTAATAAACGAAGAGGCTACCAATTTTTTTAAGTGTAGTAAAGGATTGAGACATGGATGCCCGCTATCTCCTTTACTTTTTATCTTAGTCATGGAGGGGCTTAGTCTGGCTTTAAATAAAGCAAAATCTGATGGTCATATAAGTAGGATTAAAGTGTCGAGATGGATAAGGATCCTCCATTTACTATTTGTGGACGACATCCTCATTATGACAAAATCTTCCTTAGTTGAATGGGAAAAATACAAAAAATTCTTCAAGTTTTTTGTCTGGCTTCAAGATTGGTCATAAACATCCAAAAATCCACTATTTTGCATGCGGGTGTTGACACTGGATCTCTTCAAAGAATAGTCAATGCTCTCAGTTATCCTTGTAAATATCTTAGCTCAGGTTTCAAATATTTGGGTTACCTTCTAAAGCCAGGGAGCTACAAAGCAATGAATTGGCAATGGTTAGTTGACAAGTTAATTCGAGGATCAACCTTTGGTGTAACAAGTGGCTCACCATGGGTGGTCGTTTAGTTCTTATAAAAGTTATGGTTGAAAGTATACCAGTTTATTGGCTGACTTTTGCCCATATTTCTATGTCTGTGTTAAATGTTTTACGCATACTAAGTTATGATTTCCTATGGTCCGGGAGTAAATCTAAAAAACGCTACCATATTTGTAATTGGCAAGCTTTAACAAAACCTAAACAGCTTGGAGGATGGGGAATTTGAAATATCTTTGTCTTCTATAGAGCTTTAGCAACAAACACTTTGTGGCGTGCCTTGATGAAGCTGGGAATTTGGCACCGGGTTATCAAAGAAAAATATTTTCCACATGTTCCTGTGATCACATGGTTGCGGTCGGCTGAGGGTTTTTCCTCCTTTGTCTCACAGTCTTGGAAAAACATACTAAACACCTTACCAATCATCCTCCATTGGATAGCGTGGATTCCTGGATCGGGGAAAGCGATCATTATTGGGAGAGATACTATTATTGGAATGAAAGAAGCATCCATTCTATCGGGGGAATTGATTTGTGAACTAAACAGGAAACACATCTTTTTTCTTTATCAAGTAAGTCACCCGTTCTCTTTTAGCCTACTGGGACATAATTGGGTTAATAACATCGAGTTGGGACTGGAGGGGGATCTTGGTTGTGAGTGGGAAAACTATAGAAACCATCTTTTGCATGCTGACATTCTCCTAAATGAAAAAATCGATGAACTTACATGGTTAGGAGATGATAAATCTGGTCATATCTCTATGAAAAATGTTTATAATACTCTTTCAAATAAGTTTTGGCCGGAAAAGGTTGTAGGATGGAGAAACCAATTATGGAAGTGGAACTGTCCTTTAAAACTTAAGCTTTTCGTTTGGCTCTTATTGGAGGACAAGATCCTTACCTGGAAAAATCTTCAGAGGAGGGGTTGGTCTGGCCCTGGACTTTGTTTTATGTGTAGAACAAAAGAAGAGTCGAGCCAACATTTATTTGTTAGCTGCCCGTTCACAGTGTTAATTTGGGAAAGAGTTAAAATGAGCCTAAACTTGGCAAATGGATGGAATGGAGTCACTGTTATTGAATGCTTTCAAAACTGGTCTCTTCAAAACAATTCTATTAGAGAGTTAGCTGCCTACATATGCTGGTTTATCTGGAAGGACATGAATAAAAAAATATTTGAAGAACGACCACCTTCGGCGAATAGAATCCTTTTTCTTGCCACAGGATCTGTGAGTCCGATGCATATCAATGTTTCGGTCTCTTCAAAAATACTTCAACCTATCTTTCTTCTCGAAGACAAAGCACTTGCATGGTTTGATGGGGCCTCTCAACTCAATGGAGATCCGTGTGGAGCGGGAGGAATTATCAAAATTAGTGATCTTGTTGAATACCGATGGACATTAAATTGTATCTCATGAACCAATTCTAAGGCTGAACTTATGGGAGCTTGGGCATCCATTATCCTGGCCAAAAGTCTTCGTATACAAGATCTGCATGTGATGGGGGACTCATTGACTGTTATAAATTGGCTGAATGGTAAAGGCATATTACAGGTGGCCAATCTGGAGGGCTGGAAAAATAGAATTTGTGACTTAATGCCTTTTTTTAGGTCTATTACTTTTGCTCATATTTACCGAGAAAGAAATACGGTGGCTGATGGACTGTCAAAGAAGGCTCTACATTCGTCCGGGGGTCATATCGCCTACAATCAATGGCACAAAGGTAATGAGGGACCTATCATCTTTTTAAAGTTGTAATTTGTATCTTTGCTTATCCTGGTTGGAGCATGGTTTTTTTCTGGTTGCAGTTTTTCTGCGAATATGCAGTGATATGTAATTTTGGTGCATGGACTATATTTTCTGGCTTGGGGGTTTGCTGTGAATATGCAGTGTTTTGTAATTTTGGTCTCGAACCAAGTGGGACATAAGACTAGTTATGCTTGTTTTTTCTGGTATGTGATGAGACAACCTATGTAAAACGATTATATTATCATAAATATAATGTGCAATTTTCTATGGAAAAAAACATAGGTTATAATTAATAAAATTGAAAAAAAGAGCTGAAAACTTTTTCTTCCAAGTTAAGAGGTTAAAATTCTTCTAAGTTAAAAAGGCTAATGTGAAGTGTAATATAGTTAGTTTAGTAATAATTATTTTAGGTTTTTGAAATACACAACTATTACATTAAGCGTTTCTTTGCTGCTTATTTCCCTTGTTTCACAGAGGTAAGGTTCGAGGTAAGCGAAGAGAGGGGAAGGGCAGCCGGCGGTGCGGTCCGAGGCGATTTGCAGACGTTCCGGCCGTTTCTGAAATCATGGGTACGAGTTCTGCTGCCATGGATTTCTATTTTGGCTGAAGATTGCTGCTGGTACTTAACTGTTGTTATTTGGTGATCTGTAACAATAATCTCAACCCTGTAAATGCAATGATACAGGTATCTCACGGGATTCACTGCACAAGAAACGTGCGACTGGAGGGAAGAAGAAGGTCTGGAGGAAGAAGCGAAAGTAAGGGGTTTCAACCTTCAATACTTGAGCACTATTTTCTGTTTTGGTCAGTAGTCTGTGTTTCAATAATACATGTTCATGGCGATCCGCTTTGTGGAGGTTTTGGTGGATGATAAAGACTGTCTAATTACATAAGTTTTGCATTAGGGTTATTAATTTCTTTGAAACGATAAAGGTTGTTGATGTCAATGAACCTGTTGTGGGGGTTAAGCTCTGTAGGGTTTTATATTTATAATGAGTTTATGTTTTTGCAATACGTGCAGGTATGAGTTGGGAAGACAGCCTTCAATGACAAAATTGTCGAGTAACAAGACAGTGAGAAGGGTTCGTGTGAGAGGAGGTAATGTAAAGTGGAGGGCTTTGAGACTCGATACTGGTAACTATTCTTGGGGTTCCGAGGCTGTTACTCGTAAGACTCGTATATTAGATGTGGTTTACAATGCATCAAATAACGAGCTTGTTAGAACCCAGACTTTGGTGAAGAGTGCCATTATTCAGGTTGATGCTGCTCCTTTCCGTCAGTGGTATGAACAGCACTACGGTCTGGATATTGGCAGGAAGAAGAAGGCGGCTGCTGCTGCCAAGAAAGAGACCACCGAGGTAGTTAGAGGGAAATGTTTAGTAGTTGACTTTTTTATTATTAGTTTTATGAAATTAAACTAGTTACTGTAAAGCTTTTCAAAGTTTTGCATAAATTCTTTGATGTAGTTTCATTAGCTTTTATATACTTTCATGACTGATAGTAAGGTCTTTCCTATTTGGCTTTTATGGACCTAAAGATTCTTAAATGCTTGACGTGTTATCCTTGTTTGTTTTTGTTTGTTTTATGTTGGTTTAATTACGGACCTTTAATATGGTAGTTTTTCTTAACAACAATAATAGTATTATATTATCTGTTCAGCTCAGAGCTATAATGCGGATAGCAGACTATCCGTTATGTAGCAGTAGACTATCCGTTATATCTGTCTTTGGAAAAATTTGCCCTACCTTGAATAACGCTGCTTGCAAGCTTGTCTCTGAAACTGAGCGACCTATTTAACTATTTTGTACTATTGGCCCTGGCACTGAGACTGAACTTTGTAGTATATATAGATAAACACTATAAACTTTATTACTGGTAAACCTTTTATACTCAGTTATTGAAAACACTAATTTTCCATTTATTGCAGTTAGCATTCAGAGAGAGAAACTTGACATTTCCTAACAGAATTCTGTAAACGTATGTTCTCACCACTCTGTGCTGAAGCATCCTGGTAATACGTGAACTAGGGGGTTAGATCACTGTAGCTTACTAAAAGACTTCCGATGCACATTGTGTGTATGACCTCGCAGGCTGCTCCTTGCTGGTGCTCCTGGTCCCTTCCTATCATTTGCCAAAATTTCTGAATTGCGGTTACCAGTGCGTTTACCAGGTTGATGACTTGCTGTTGCGGAGCAGCGATCTGAGAATTAGGCTAATAAACATAAACATTATCTTGCAGAATTTCAAGGGGGAGGTCTCTGCAAAAGTCATTGGGTCTCTCGATGCACTAGTCTTTTCAAGGTGTCCTCTGACTGTGAGATCAGATGGGCATTCTTGCTAGCTGTTGTAGAGCAGCAATATGAGAATTAGGCTCATAAAAATAAACATGATCTTGCAGAAGTTTGAGGTGTGGACTCTGCCAAAGGCATTGGGTCTCTTGATGCACTAGCTTCTCAAAGTGTTCTACGACTGTAAGCTCAGATGGGCATGCTTACCCTTTTCTGAATTTCAATGTCTACTGCAACTTGCTTATGGGATGAGAGAGCTCGAGACTTGATCAGATCCATGTCTGTTATCAAGGGACGAGTACTCCTCCAACAAGTCCCAACACCTCTGAACTGCTTTATTGAGCTCGAGGTTAGCTGAGTGCTTGCATTTTATCTTGAAATCATAGAAACTAGATGTACTTTTATGCAATAGGAAATCTCCATAATCTTGTCTAGACTTTTGTTTATTGCTCTATATAAAGTATGTATATTGCATTTCTATGCGTAATAGCCATATAAGTGATATTGTGGCTATCTGATGATACATCCTCACATAAACTAGGTGTGAGGAATATAATTATAGAATTGCTAGAGGCGAGGAACATGATTATCTTCTTAAGATACTTTAGAACACATTCTAATATCCCTTTTTTGTGGAATGAACTTACACGAGCCCCTTCCAACGGACCTATTATCACCCAATCTCGCACTTATGGAGATAAAGTCTGAAAGCTCAAATGTGATTTGGTATGTAACCAAGAGGGAGGCCATTGTCACCTCACCAACCATCTTTCACTTTAGGCTAGCTCTTCTTGGCTCAAGGGGGTTTCCTGGGTTAAGATTGCTAGGACTTGGGGCAATGAAGCTCAAGGTGATGTGAAGAGTGAGTCCAAGCAAAATGGTTTTTGGTAAACTTTAGGGTGTAAATAGGTGGTTGGAGGTTTGGAGATCAATGTCTTTTCATTGGGCATATGGAGTCAATGCAACAACTTGAAAGGAGACTAAAAGCACAAGAAGACGCATAAGCCTAGGTTTAACCTTCTAGGAAAACAAACCCTAGAGATTATCCACTCATAAACCCTAGGTGTTGTCCTACTTTGAAGTAGGTCAAACCCTAGAGTTTATCCACTCATAAATCCTAGATTTCAAGCTCAAGGACAAGGTTAGGGGGATATACAATCATAATCCCTAACTTGACCTCTTATGCTTCAACAAAATTGAGATGGACAAAACAAGGGAAGGGGATAAACAATCTTAATCCTTCCTTGGGGTTTCTAGCAAAATTTATCCAAGGAAACAAGATATAACATGCACTTATCACCCCTTAGAGACCATGAACAAAACATAAACACTTGGAAAGCCCACTTACCGTGGCAAGTCGCTATGCACGAGGAAACCCTAATTTCATGAAAGATCCACCAAAACAAGAAAAACATCCACCAGATCAATCCTTCAAAACTGCACATAAGTACAAGACAAAGATGCTCCAACAAATTTTAGACCTCCTAAGGGATTTCTCCCTTTAGTTGTTGTATCAAAATGAGAGGAAGTGCATCTCTATTTGTAGAGGAGATGCTCAACTTCCTTTTCATTAAAATATTGATTTTCTAGACTATGAAGGGGCAAAAGGCCCTCTTCAACAATTAAATAATCTAAAATAATATAATTTGTGGGCATTCATGCCCCATGTACAAGATCTAAGGGACATGAGCTTTGAAGTATGTCCCATCTCCCTAAATGAAGGGAAAAGTGGGGTTTTTGGTGCAACATCCATCCTCCAAAGACCCTTCAAAGCTCCTCTTCCTCCACAAAATCAGCAAAGATAATCTCCAAGTGTGGGCATGTGGGCTTCAAGGTGCATGGATCCTTCGACAAGTCTTCAGACGAGCCCCCTTCATTACAAGTCACTCTTGCCCACAACTTGGTTCAAGTCGGCCCTAGACTTCTCTCCTCAAACTTAATTCAAAATTTAGTTTTAAATCGAGTTCATGTCAACCTTAATGCCCAGGTCAATTTCATATCAATTATGGGCCGACTCCTCAAACAACATCACTTTTTTCTTCTAAAAATAAGACGAGGTTGGCCCAATTTCATTATCCTAGCGTCCCATACATATATGTACATGACTACTTGTGTTATTTTGACCAATAAAGCTTCCCCTCTGAGATTTTTGCGCTGGTAATCTTGGTTTCTAGAATTTTGTTCTTGAATGCAACTATTACAGGCATACATGTACCACCAGAGCTCAATTAATGAGCAATCCTTTGCTGTGATAGTCATTTCATGTCCGAGGTAACGTCGTTGGGGTGTTTTTCTATTGGGAGGCTTGCTATTTGGAGACACTTCAAGGGGCAAAATCCCTTGCCAACTACCAACAGATCTGAAATAGCATTTTAACCCATGAACTTCTTAGAATCTGATGTATAACTACCGCTGATCATCATCAGATACACCCAAGGTTATTTGATTCCTGCCACTAAAGTTCTTAGACATCCAATATCCATTTTATTGTGGGAAGACGATTTGTGTGATTTGTTACTAACATTGACACATTCAAGTCCTCTTGAAGATAACCTCAAGAAAATATTATTATTACTAGTAAGAGCACTCTCCCCAATAACTATTTCTGCATCCTCTTCCAAGTCAATCTCAGTGGTTTTCTGCAGCAATGTATCTTCACCCGACTGCAGGTATAAACTCATTTGAGCATCATTATAAATGCTTGAAACCAGTTTTGTATCAAAAGGTAAGTATAACTTGCCAATGCTATGTCTTTCTAGTGATACTTGCTTTTCCTATATTCGAACTCAACATGTAAGCAACCTGCAACCCCAACCTTCATCTTGATGTTGTTGTTAACTGTTGAAAGTGGTGTATAGTTTCATATTGGGAAGTCTTCATACTCTACGGTGTCATCGACATAGTTACAACTGATTGTAACCTTCAAGATGTATCTTAGCCTCACATTCACACCATTATATGAGTCATATGGCATCTCAATTCCGTCGAAATACATGAGCTTGTACAGGTGCTTCTGTTGATTACGGATCTGCAAGTTATGGAGAAGGAACACCATAGAATGCAAAACTATCAACTCTTAGAGCCAACACATACTCACAATAGATAAAGCATCACCCATGCAAAAGCTTGTTATTCCAACCCTTTTCCAGTGTTTGAGACACAATAATTGTTCTTAGATACATTATTTCTTGTGCTGCAGACTTGCCTAGGAGAAACTTTGGATAGTTGTTATGTAAAATAAGTTCATATTATTCACTCGACAAGCTCTATCACTTGCATTTGCCTCCTGCTTTTCATACTCAACATCATATTAAGATTATCTTCAGCCAAATTTTCAATAGTAATTCTTAACTTCTGAGCTGCTCTTCATACTCAACATCATATTAAGATTATCTTAAGCCAAATTTTCAACATTAATTCTTGACTTCTATGCTGAGAAGTCATCAATCTCTTATGTTAGTATGGTTTTCCCAACACTTTCTTGATACCAAACATGTTGGTGGGTAACATCTGGCTCCTACTTGGGGGCATATGCTATCCTCGGGAGTACATGAAAACCTCATAATCTCAGTGAAATCTCAATCTTGCCTTCTCAAATCTTCAAAGATGCAATCCTCCTTTCCTTTGTGCTTAATGACCATACAAAATTAGTCTATATCAAAGTTAAAGTATTTGTATACTAACTTCTCCATTAATGTTGGGTTGGGAGAATTCCTGGGAACCTTTCCTTTGCTAGCACATACAATCCCAAAGTGCTGATTAAACTTTCGTTGATGAAAATCTACAAATCCTGTACAAAATTGTCTCATCACCTTTGAAACATAAGGTACAGGTCCAGATAACATGTTCGCCTTCTCTTTATACTTGATCATCACAGTAAATGAAAACACCTCCAAATGTGAGTGTTCGTGTGCTGGAATTTTGGTGAAAACTGTATTAGACCACCCATCTTCACCACTTTTCGTCCCTCTAATGACAACTTCATATTCATTAAGAAAAATGTCATCATTCAAAACAACATCTTGAAAAAAATCATGTGTAGCCATCCAATGACAACTGTTGTGACTCGAAATCCACTCTTCTACCATCCTTCACATTCATTTTATTAGGTGATGAGTAGACATCAGGTTTGTCGATACCTGTCTCAAATTTTGCATTTGGAAGTGACTTTTGCGGGTCCAGAGACACTATAATTGATGATTTCATTACATCACCTCCTAGAGACACGTTGTTAGAAATTGTTTTTTTGAAACATGTGGTTTTATTGAAACAAGGACATTTGCAAGACATAACTTCTTCATAAATGCTTTTCCAAATAGACATTCCAATGTCTGAGCTCCTAAAATTTCTTCTGGACATCCAATATTCCCAGCATCAATAGTATCCTCATGTCGATATGCTCTCATAGGGGTGACATCCTTTTATCTATGATCTGGGTTCATAGATGACTTTTGATTTCCTTTCTACAACAGTGACAGGAGATGCTGAGATACATGTTGGTCCATTTATAACTTTTGCCTGTTGGTTAACACACTCCTAATTAAATCTGCATGCCTTTCATAAGAATGCATTTGCAGTTTGGAGACACCTTTGCTGTCTTCATCAATAATGGACTATTCCAGGTCCTCACATGCAAGGACCGCTCCTTGCAATCGAGATGAGTCGGAATATTGATGATCGTCCTTGTTTAGGGGATCAACGACATCAATATTTAATGGCTAGTCCAAGAAACCTTCTTCCTGATTTCCAGGCATATGGAATCTACTAGTCTCATCACGAGCGCTTGCTTCTATGGTAGCTGTCACAACCTCCTCAACGTCCTCCATGGACAACCTAGTAAGCATTGGGAGCACGCTACCTCGAATAGATATATCATCACTGGGTGTCTCCTCTTTTGTATGAAACCAACAAGCAAACTTGGAACCTTTAGGGGCTCATATATTGTCTTCATTGCTTACCTCTGGTTCATCTGGAATGCAATCATCGTGTTTATCAAGATCAACAGAGGCCTTCCCAAAAACCCTATCCATAAAATGCTCTTGCATTTCTTTGCTCGCATTGCTTCCAGGACCGTGAAAAATATCAGTGCAAAAGTCATAGGTTGACAAGCCATTACGGGTCCTATCATACCTATTGTTACCCCTCGATGCGTAGGGGTAACTAGAGGAGATCATGTCTCGTTGCCCACAATGGAGACAATGATCCCGATCCCGACCATGATGATGGTTAACATGTCCACATGTAGCAACCCAACATCCCCCCTCAGATTGCCTTCTTTACTACAGATCAGTCAAGCTCATCACATCCAGTCAACCTAGTGTATAGTAGATGGTAAGCCAGTGTCACCATGAGGTATGTTAGTCCTTTCATGCGAAGTGTTGTGCTTAATTTACTAGGCATGTGGATGAGGATCATTGGTTGAAGTTGGATAATGGATCACTGGCTCAATAAGTTATGTTTGTTGCCTTGTTTCACCTTGGTGGCCAGCTTTTGTGCCCTAGTCCCGTGTTGTTGCTGCCAAGGGAAAAGGGGTACTACTAGGGGGCCCTCACAAGGGTAATGTTTTGTTCCCCACCATACTTAACACTTTCCATCCTGGAGCCTGTCGTAGTGTACTGAACTTCAGTAATCGGTCATGGTCTATTCTCTCATAAGAAGAGGGGCTGAAGGCCTAGAGGTTGATTGCAGTTGCTGCTAAAAGAATAAAAGAATGATACTAAAGTAAGAAAGGAATAATAGCAAAGGACTCTCAAAAGCCAGTCCAAACTTGAGCTCTACCATTTTTGCGCTCACCCCAGTCCCAAGTAGTGATGTTATAGCTTGAAACCATATAAAAGGGAACTTGCAAATATGATAAAAGGACAAAATAAAAAGGCAGATAAAGGGATTTGGAAAAAATAACGCCTAGAAAGTGGTAACTCAAGAGCAAGCACACCCTCCACAAAGGCTCTCATAGAAGTGGACTCAATGACAACGTAAGCCATGAAGTAAGCCCAACACGTACCACTATCACACTTACTCTTGAAGGGTTCTTTTCTTTCACTGTTTTCCTCGGGACATATACCTCTACCTGGGTCTTTTCTTTCATTGTTTTGGTTGGCACACCTAATAGGGTTTGATGAAGGCCCTCCCATATTCAAACTTGCCAACTTACATAAAGTCCCAAGTTGGTGTGATGCTTTAAGGGGATACTGAAGTGAATTATTCGTGTGACTTGTATCTTAAGTAACAACTTACTTTACATGACTTAAGGACTAATATATCTTATGAACATTGGTTTACTTGATTTCATATTCTGTTTTGATTTGGATGGCCCTGACATGGTTCTTTGAAGGACACCCTAGGCTTTTACCCAAGACATTGTGCTTTTATTGCAAGTTTGGCACGTGTGATGCAAAGAAATGAGTCACCTAGTGACTTGAGACATTCAAACATAGGCTCTCACATCTTCAGGACCTTGGACGATGGATAGATGGGCATGATTTTGATAGATTTGGTCATGGTGGCACAAAGATGGGCATAAAGCGCACACCCTGGGCTCTGCACCTAGAGGCTATCTTGCACTAGATGGAGGACGTTGTGCATGGAGATGATTGAAAGACTCCTAGAGATGATGCACAACTTTTGCCTCTTCAGACACCACCTCTTGCACCTTGGATGCTGGGCATTTAGATGATGACGCCAAGCTAGGGTTTGACAAAGATGATAGGGTTTGCTGCCACTTGGACACCAGTGATGACTTTGAGAGAGGATATAGCATGCTTCCACCACCTTTGCACTTCAGACAATATCACATGGCCTTGGAGAGGCCCTCCTAGCCCATTGGGGGCATGACATCACCACATGTGTGGCCATTTTTGTATTATTTTTGCATTTTTGACATTTCTAAAGGAAAGTTTGAGGAGTCTACCCCACCAAGAGACATGTCTTTTCATATTGGCGACTTTTGGAGTGCTAGGTGTTAAAATACACCTTATTTCAGTATCAAACTTAGACTAAATTAGATTTCAACCTCCTATAAATATCCAACAGCCATACCATTGTTCTTTATGGGCTGAAGCACTATTAACCAATTTCTGAAATAAAATTGCAACAAAAATAATTTATGAACAACAGACATTAACTCTCATTTGGCACAAAAATCTGTGCATAAACTCTTGAAGAAATACACAGAAAATATGGACAGTTTTGAGGAGAAAGAATGTTTATTCAGTTTAAGGTAAAATTAGAACTATTACATCAACAAGCTGCATTAGCATAAAAACACAGTCATTCTCTTCTTATAGCAAGTTACAACACTATGCAAACAGTCCCAGACTGTGTCTAAGGTAGACAACCATGGTTGTACAGCCTGTATGACCCAAGACAACCAATAATCTTCCACTAACAGTCAACATCTGCATAGAAATTCGTGCTAAAAGGAAACTGTACGAAACATAAAGAAAATCTCAACAAAATTGCATAGAAATCCGTGCCAACATGCTGTAAACTTACAACATCGATTTCTATGCACTCCCTTTGCTGTATGGCCACCTTACACAGCTGTACGACCTCCTCTTCTGTTGCTGTACGGACTGTATTAATGGCTGCAATGCTCCTTGGGATGCATGCCAAACCCTCTCCTTGGGATGCGTGCCAATCCCTCCTTGTTGTAGCTCTTCCTCAAGCCAACACTCTTCCTTGGGATTCATGCCCCTTCACCTTCCCTCAAGCTCTCCTCAAAAGTGCGCCCTCCTTCTCCTAAAGAGCTGCCGTCCTCCTAATGAGCTGCTTTTAAACAATTTTGAAATGTAACTCTCCTAACCCTTGATCTCCCATGAGTGCCCATGAGTGACTCTTCACTTTCCCTCAAGATCAACGGTCACGACTTAATCATTCGTTGAGGTCACTGAAGTCATTAAAGTGACTCAAAACATCATAAAGTCACCTTTACATTAAAAAATAAAAAGACTCAACTTTATAAAATCACTTTATAAAGTGCGCCCTCCTTCTCCTAATGAGCTGCTTTTAAACAATTTTGAAATGTAACTCTCCTAACCCTTGATCTCCCATGAGTGACTCTTTACTTTCCCTCAAGATCAACGGTCACGACTTAATCATTCATTGAGGTCACTTAAGTCATTAAAGTGACTCAAAACATCATAAAGTCACTTTTACATTAAAAAATAAAAAGACTCAACTTTATAAAATCACTTTAGAATTATAAAGTCACTAGGTGAAAATTTGCTTGGTCACTTCCACATGCTGAGCACTGCCAATGTAGAAGTACCTCCAAGCTACCAAATCTCAACACTCCCTCTTAGCAAGAGAGGTACTTCTGGTATCACCACCAGAATCTGTCTCCATCTCATCAGCTGCCATAGCTACTCCCTTTGTACTAGAAGTCTCTGCTCCCTCTGAACAGGAAGCCACTACTCCCACTGCACTGGAAGCCTCTGCTGTACCACGAAATGAAGACAAGTTCCTAGGAGACTGCACACTCTCTTGAGGATCCATCTGTGTCGACTCATGCCTACTGAGTCCCTTGAGAGTCCCGGAAGAGGACTGAGTCTCTGGTATCAACTCTCTCTCCCGTGCTACCTGCCAACTCTTCGACACAGAATCTGAGTCCAGAAATCCACTGGACCCCAACACAGGTCTACCCATCGACCTGTACAAGCCCACATACTTGACACCAAGCATCACTGTTGTGTCAGTTGCTCCTACAGGATATAAAAACACATGTCCACCGTAGAAAACAACTCCAAATCCACTCTCATCCAAAGCTGACACTGAGAGCAAATTAACTGTCAAATCAGGAATATATAACACCTCTCCTACCTCCAGAAGACCTCCTGACTCTAGTTGGAATCTCACCCTTCCAACCCCCTTTACTGCAAGTTGTGGGCTGGCTCCAAAATTCACTCTACAATCTGAGTCTATCTCTGTAAGATCGAGGAAAACTGACCTCAACCCAGTAATGTGCCGAGAAGCTCCACTGTCCACAAACCAAGACTCAATGTCCTCGAGTCATCCACTGCCCACGGGACCAGTCATGACAGAGAACTCCTTCTCATATCTCTCAGCAAACTCTGCGACTTCTGCTGAAGTTGACACCTTTGGTTCCGGTTCTTCTTCTTCTTGTTCGGACATTGATTAGCATAGTGGCCAGTCTTGTGACATGCAAAGCATTTCACCTTGTTCATGTCCTTCTTCTCATTGCCCTTTACCACAAGAGCAACGTTCTTGTCGTCTGCACCATCCAATGCCTTTTTCTGAGACCCCTCCCCAGATCTCCTCCTACGTAAAATCATCCCACAATATGCTCCAGTCAGGGAGCTTCTCTCTCCCCACCACACACTTGATGAAAACCTCCCACTCCTTGGTGAAGCCTTTGAGGGCTATCCACACCAACTCTGAGTTAGGAATGACTTCTCCAATAGCTGCCAACTCGTCCTTCACCTGTGCAACCTGGGTGAGGTAGGTGGCCACACTCTCTCCTTTGACCATCCTAGCTCCATGGAGCTTGTCCCGGAGAGCTATTTTTCGGTTCTCGTTCTTAGCCTCATACAAGCCTTTCAGTGCAACCCACATTTTATTGGCTGTCTTCTTCTCAGCCAAGTGTGGAATAAGGTGGTCTTTTACCTCGTCCAAGATGATTCTTTGAGTCTTGGCTTCCCTCACCTCATGACCATCAAGAGCTATGGGATCTGAAGCAGGTACATGCACAATGGTGTTCGCAAACGATCACAATTTGTTCTTCTTGAGAACACTGCTGATTCTAACCTTCCACTGTAGGTAGTTGGTGTTAGCGATAAAAAACGCACTGACATTTTTGAAAGAACGATGCCTAATCTTGTAGGGAAAATTTTGATAGCTTCTCGGGCTCCAAATGGAGATTTGAAAGCACCATTGGAAAGCTTAGGATTTGTAGATGTCGATCGACTATTTAAGCATGCAAAACGGACTCTCCATGACTGAGAAATTTGATTTTGAAAAAATMTGCGCTTTCACCAGCGCARAAGGCAGAATTATAACTAGTTAGCTGGTGAAAGCTCCGCCTTTCACCAGCTAAGGAGAGGATTTTCGGGTAAATTAGCTGGTGAAAGCCTGTCACGGCCAGAATAGCCGAATTTTTGCCCAGATCGAGATTTTTTGGGTTTGAATGGTTTGAAATCTTCTTTAATAAGTTGGTTATGAATTATCAAATCAAAATTTGAAGGCCATTCTTGGAGATGAAAGTCAAAAGGGAATTTTTTGACTAGATTTGGTCATTTTCAAGGGCAAAATGATAGGGAT
>JZKD02S1662490.1:426304-471244 GCA_000966675.3 Picea glauca
GACACTTTTTGGCATATGTACTAAGACTCTTATCTTGATAGGAATGACAGTCTTCTTTTGCTACCATTGTCAGATTTTCTCATGTGTTACATTGCTCTGTAATTTGATTCAATTTTGCTCAGCTATTAAGAACCGTCATCTTCTTATTTAGCTCATAAATTTGAATTGAATGATCTCTTGCTATCTCGTATGACCCTGCATGTAAATGTACTTGGTTATCTAGAATAGTGTTCTTCATATCCTATTTCAATTACTGTATCTGATTATTGGTTTCTAAAAGCACTGGCTCATTTGGATGCATGATAAGTTGTTCTTCTCATTAAGCCCTTGAGTTATCCCATTGATCCACACTTTCATTATTCATGATTTATTAAGTTACCAAGCATTCTTAGCCTACAACCCTAAGGAGTTTCTTGGAGTGATAACAGTTGGAGACCCCCTCCAATCTATCTTCAAACCTGATGCTGGAAGTCATCATTGTCCACCTGACAAAGAACCCTTTTCTGCCTTCTTCAAGCAAATGTACCAGCAAATCACTTGCTGTCCCAAGTGCCAAAGTTGCCCACTGAAATTCAGAGCCCTAGCTCTGATACCATGTTAAAATACACCTTATTTCAGTATCAAACTTAAACTAAATTAGATTTCAGCCTCCTATAAATATCCAACAGCCATACCACTGTTCTTTATGAACTGAAGCATTATTAACCAAGTTCTGAAATAAAATTGCAGCGGAAATAATTTATGAACAGCAGACATTAACTCTCTCATTTGGCACAAAAATGTGTGCATAAACTCTTGAAGAAATACACAGAAAATATGGACAGTTTTGAGGAGAAAGAATGTTTATTCAGCTTAAGGCTAGCACTCCCTTTATTTTTGATCATCACTTCCTCACTCACTTGGAGTGGTGCAACTCTAAAAAGTTTCGCTATTTCTCTATCTTGGTCTCTTGATTTCATGCACTATCTTGGAGAATGATCTTTTGTGGATGTTCTTGCTTTCACGGATGATTTATTTTTGCAACTAGGGTTTTTTATGGCCCAGCAACTTGGAGAAGTAAGTAATTGCTCCAATTTCATGTCATTTGCTAATGTATAAAGTGTTAATTACTATCATGTTGCGTGTTACTTTGTCTTGTTGAAACCCTAGGAAGGAGACATAAGTGATTCTCTCCTTCACAAGTTTTATTGTCCAAGTTTTGTGAAAGCATTCTTTGCTAGGGTTAAGAACCTAAGGCCCAAAAGTGTTTGCACCTGAGGGTTTTAATTTTAGTCTTTGATCCTTGACCTAGTGGAATAAGAAGAAGGAAACGACACCTAGGGCCCAAGAGTGTTTGCACCCTAGGAACCATTTTCTTCAAGCTCTAGTCCTAAGGTCTAGGAGTGTTTGCACCTTAGGGTTTAGACCTCATCCTTCTCATTCATCTAGCTCAATCTTCAAGGTTGTGCATGTTTGACTTCATAAGCCCTAGAGGACAACGGCACTAGTCTAGAGTTGTTCTTGTGGTGAAAGTAGCATTTAAAATTAATATTATCTCTCTCTCAACTGTCTTACTAACTTCTCTAAACCCTAATCTCAACAAACAAATGTTATTTATTGCTGCTGTTACAAAAGTTTGCTACAGCCACTGAATTTTACTTTAATTTGCTGCATACATACTTGGAAAAGTGGCTTAAGCTACTCAGAAATTTCATCTAGCAATTGGATAATATTGTGCATGTTGAAGGCTTAATTTTTATGCTAATTTGCTACATTTCTGAGTATTATTTCTTGCTGCTGTTGCAAAATATTAATTGCTGTTGTACAATTGTTTACTGCTGTAATTTGCAACAATCATTACATTTATTGATCGTCTAGTGTCTGATAGGTCATTAGTGAGCTATATAACTTGGTGATTGTCTATATTATGCTGCAGATTGTTTATTATCTCATATGGGTGAAACAATTACCTCGTTTCCTTCAATCCCTCTCCTAGACCTAGACCTAACCATCAGGTAACCAAGATAGGGGGTTGTAGGCTCGAATAATCTTGTTATTTGATCCCTTGAGGTCACTAGGGAAGCCTTCCTTCCATCACTAAAATGAGGGAAGTCTCTATCTAGGTGACAGTGGTAGACACTTCCAATTGTTACACAATATTGGGATCTTGTGGAGGGCTTTGCCCAAGTACAAATCCTATGATAACACCTATCTTCTGCTCTTGCCTAGGTGCCATTTTCGGAGGTGTTTTCACTTGCACAGTCTTCGGATTGAATTTCATGGGCAGAGAAGGTACTATCATTATAAAGTTTCAGGCTTGTATCATGCTCATCTTCATTACAACAATCATCATGGTCATATATAGGAGGGCCAAGTTCCTCATATTCTTTACAAATCTTTAGATCTGTAGTACCGTCATCCCTTTCTCCCCAGGCAACAAACTCATGTCATGATTTAGAAAATCAGCTGAAAAATTATGACGGTTTTCTCCCACACTTGGCACAACTTCTTAGTTTTCCTCATCATTGTAATATACCTGGCCACCTCGGTCCCTGTTGGGATGGCCGGGTACTGAGAAATTCCAATAATTTCCCTATAAATTCATCATAACAACCACATTTCTAATACTAGTAATGATACACCCCACAAATGCTACCAACAATACTTTGTTCTATATGATACACACACACAAAATTATATTTAAATCAAGCATGTAGAATAACATACACAACCACAGTGACACCATTATATAATTCACAACATTAAAACATAACATCATGGCATTTAACATAATCACAAAGAACCAAGTACTTATCTTTTAAAAGTCCACCAATTCGCTGCAAACCTCAGATGTTCTTGCCAGTCGTAGACTCCATTGCTCTAACTCTCTCAATAGCAGGTCATCCCCGAGATGGGTCTATGAATTCACCAGGGCAAAGGCTTACCTAAAGCCAACTATGGTCCTATAGACATAAGTGTTCTCTAGCCAAGGTACCAAACTCCAACAAGAATTCCAACCTATAGCCTCTCATTCCCCATCAACCTGCACAACCCAAGGAAATGTACCCCCTTCTTCGCACCGCAGTCCCTCGGGCTATCCCTCTTCTCTTCTAGGTCTCCAGTGCAGGTCGGTTAGGAAGTCTTAAAGCATTATGGCTCTAGGAACTCCAGCTGCACTCAAGAGTCTCCAGACACCCTCTAGGCTTCACACTTTTGCAAACCACCCAAAAAATTCTCACACTAGGGCTTCAACCTTCCTCAAGGCAACCCAATGGGAATTGTGCACTGAATCCCTAGTAGAACTCACGTAGAATCCCATGGATTCACAGGGAACATAGGGTTACATAGCTTTCCTAGCTCACCCTCCACTCAGTTCAACAATGGCATACAAGTATATGGCAATGGCACTGGGCATGGCACTGGCAACATGAAAGTCATGGCAACCATGACAGAGTACGGGTAGAATGGTAGTTTCCATCAAGCTCCCTGACCTTTGTATGCATTGTGCCCTCTTGACACCTGGCACCCATGCAGCCACCTTTCCCCCCTTTTTAAAACTTAGGGACTTAGATTATATCTCATAAAATTATGACTTTAGGCTTATCTAAGGTTATGACTATATGACTTAGGTAATGTACCCTCATAAAGTGACTTTAGGCTAATATAAAGTTACGACTTTGGCTTAGGACTAAACCCCCTTACCTTTCCCTCTCGTGGGGTCTTAGCCCCATATACTCTTTTCATCCCTCGGTTTGCAGCCATGGTCTTATTTTTATTAATATATGCAATTGTACATACATTTTACATTACTAGGCTCTCCCGCCTTTCAATATATAGGCTCTCCTGCCTTTCATCTTTACAGGCACTCTGGCCCAAAACATACCCAGGGTATTACAAGGCAGAGATCAATCCAGGGTATTACATTCCCCTCCCCCTTATTTATGCTTTGTCCTTAGTGCATATAATCCATATACACATGTACAATTAGAGTTCTTCAGATATTGCTTTGATATGTACATATACATTTACTGGAAATCACTCTCGTGCTCCGCCTTTCTTGCTATCCGAAACCAACATACTTGGCAAGTGAATTTCCAGATACCCAAAATTGAGCACTTTAAGCTTTGTGACACTTGACCACCAGTGGAGTGATGAAGTTGTTTCCCATCACTTTGGAATATCGTCTCCAAGAATGGTTGAGATTTCCTTGAATTCACAATTCATATTACTGAGAACTGCAGACGAAAGAAATCTGCATTTATTGATCAAGACACCTGCATACTTTTTTACTATGGATGTGGCCATTGCTAACAAACCCAACACTTTCTTGGACTTTCTGCTGAAAAGATTGTCCGATCAGATCGTTCACTGCCATTAGATATTTTGGTACCAACCTTTTAGTTATCACGTGAGCATCTTTAGTTCTGAAGTAAATCCGCATCGTCGATCGCGATGAATGTCAACCATCGGATCTTTCGGGTGCAAGTTACTTACTATTGGCCATGCGACTTTAAATCTGAAACCCAATCTTCACCGTTGATCATGATGAATGCTAGATGTCAGATCATTCGGGCATAACTTACCTCGCTAATCGATGATCATCTCTGAGCAATATAATGTCTGTAAAATTCTTGACTATACCGATGCTTAAAAACTCAACACCTAAATCATTCCTCGCCATGAAACATGTTTTTGGTTATGTCACTTCTTTGATCTGCTCTTCAAATGTATTTGCCTCCATTCCCTGAACAACTGTACGAGATTCTCCTTCCATCAGCATGCCTTGCTGATCATCCTCCTTTGTTTGAAATGTACAAAGAAATACTTCTCCAAACAAATCTTCTTCAAATTAGTACACCTTAATAAGGCTGGACTCATGCATCTGATAAAGGCCACTGTCTTCCTCTTGGAGTTTTTCAAGCCTTTGCTGGTCTTGATCATGCTGATGTATGTCCACTGCAAACAACTGCATCCTTCGGAGCTTGAATCACACAAATCTGTGCATATACCATTCCCAAATGGGATTTATGTCCCTGCCTCTGACACCCTCCAACACTGTAGCCATATGTCCATGGAAACAATCTAATGACACAAACAAAATAACATTCTTTGGTTTAATTGATATTATTATTAAACAAATCTGTACAATCTGCAACATACCTCTCACATCAACTATCTTCAAGCTTTCATCATTCTGGACAGGGCTTTCATGTTTGATAATTTGACAAATGGATGACACATCCATGACCATTTCTAATCTTCATCGTTTTTCTGATTCTCTGGTAATGAATCAGTACTTTGAGACTATTCTTCTCCTTTCAAATGAAGCAAGGTACATCTCCTCTATCCGTCTATGATTGCTGTGTCAGGTCAAGATCTTTATGAACACAATCTTCATTCCTTGCCCTTATTCCTGATTACTAGTTATGACTCCACATTCACAATGTTCATGTCTCTCAACCATAATCTCAGTAATCCAATTCATTGCAAAAAATCTATCATTCAATGATACTTAACAAATCATACTACCTTCAGCAGATGGGCTTTTATACTCAGCCTGCATACCTGTCACTTCTGTCTTTTTGGATGGCTGTACACATAGGTCTGGGATTTCTTCTCACACTTCAATCAGTCCCCATCCAACCTCTATAATTCTGCACTTTTGGACAACCTTCCTTTCATTTTCTCTCCAAGTTTCTTCTTTTTGATGGAGGGCATCTTTTCTTTCTCTAGATACTTCATCCAATTGTTTGGTAATATTTGTATTTTTTTTCTTTGCAAACTTCTGCCAGTTGACAAAGGACCTCATCTCTTTGCCTCTTCAATTCATCACTTTTATTGAGTTCTCTGTTTAAAATCACCTTCAAGTGATTTAGCCTTGTCTTCAAACCTGTTTTTTCTGTTCCAATCGTCTTTCTTGCTTGCCTTTCAGATTCAACCTCCAAGATAGCCTCCTCAAGGCTTGTCTGTTTTCTCTTAATTGCATCTTCTTTCGAGTTTAAAGATTCCAAAATATCCTCATTAAAGCTTTCTGTGGAGGCTTCAGAAGAAACGTTTGGCATTACAGCTGGAATGGTCATTAATTCTGACTTGTAAAGAATGTTTGGACCCAGGACAAAGTTATAAGGCTGACACTTTTCCATGAAGTATCTTTCACCAGCTTTGGGACCAGCTCCTCTTCTATTAATATAGCCAGGATAATCTGTTATTCTAAAGTGAACTGATCCTTTTAAAAATAAAAGCAATCCACATTCTTCTGCTTGTTTCACCAACTCCCAATTTTATATGGACCATAATCTTTGTGTGTGACATAAATTTCACCAAATTGGCAAGTTCCCTTCAAAGGGTCCTTAAAATAGTCCATGCTTCTTGAGAGTCCTGTAATGCTTCTTGTTGCAACCTCAGTCAACAGGGATGTTAGCAAAAGTCTTAATTTTTTTTTAATGATTAAGCAGATTAAAAACTCTTCCAAAGCATGCCTATGGTTCCAACTCAATTTCTGAGGCTTCGTACGTGTTACCAAATTTTTTACGGTGTGATATCAGCTCATCAAAGTTGATGGAAAAATCAATGTGAAATAGAAATCGTTTTGCAAATTTATGGAACAAATCTAAGTATTGTACAACAATATTCAAATGCCCCACTTGCTGGACAGAAACAACTATAGCCAATCCTTTGCTGCACCTTCAGCTTCTGTTTATTTTTTAAAAAACTAGCAAGTTGATTATTTAAATATCCATACAATCCAGTGGGTCAGTGTTTCCTATCTTCAGATTATATTCGAAGTAATATCTGGAAAAATTTGTAAAATTCTGCCCCTTAAGGCTCCCAGAAAGCTTGTTTTTGATTTCCAAGAAATTCTCCTGCTCAAATTTGAATTCGGAGCCCAAACACAACGGCCAGCTTTTCCCTATGATAGCAAAGACTCTGTTCGTTCTGCTCCTCCTCCACATGATGAAACACAGTCTGTATCTGGCACATAGCCCTAGTGTATACTATGAGCTCAATCTTTGGTGGAGAAACATGGGCATTAGACAAAGTCTAGAAGCTGAACTGGAGAATGGTCAAGGCTTGCTTCTTTCTCTGTCCTTGAAAGTCGGGATTTGTTCTTTGCTTCAAAATCCACACAACAGCTGCTATGACAAGAAAAAATGCACCAATCGTCTACCACATCTGCACTGTGAATGGTTGCAGGAAAGCTCAACTGCCACTTGAATTTCTCTCTTGCAGTGGAGTCACCTCAGCTAGGCCAACTTGTATGTAAGGTTGCATGAAGTCCACAAACTTCGACCGATTTGTCACAATCGTAATGTCGCCAACTACTGCATCAAATTTCTTTAAGGCAACCTGTAGTACAAGTTTGTCGTAATTGGGATTTGAATGGCCATTTCCAAAAGATAAAATGTGTAGTGAACAGCATAATGTAATAACTTATAAGTTCACTGCAGAAAGAAATACATCAATGCAGAAGCCATCAAACACGTTGTTATCTTCTACTCTCACAAACTGTTGAAATCAAACCTTTCTGGGCACACCTATGACACGGTGCTTACCATTGTTTGGGGGTGCACACCCTCGTGGCACAAGTTTGTTTTCACCTGGCTATGTTACATCATTCAGTTTCTGACCTACACTATGTATGGTGTGTGAGTTGGAACCTCTTGCTTCTGGAGGCATAATGAATAGCCCTGATTGATTTGCCCAATAACCGACCTTGCGATACCCTGTTCCAACAGTATTGATGATCTCAAAAGTAGAACCAAGTCCCCTTTCTCATCAAATTTCACTGGACCGGTTAATCCTATAAAATTAGTTTGTGACAATATCTTAAGCAGTTTTGGACATTCTCCAAAGACCTTGAGTTTTGCTAGCTCTGTTTTGTTTCCTCTTGCACTGGATACCTGAGGATAATTTGTAAAAGAAACAATTCCACCTTTGCTTTTGAAAGTATGAATAGAGTGACCAGTTGCCCAGACAGCATTGTAAGCATAGAATCCAAATGCATTTAAGCGAGAGCATCAACACTCCCAGCTTTGTGTAGATTCTTCCATCTAACGGTATAGTCATGTTCCTGATCTGAAACTGGAATATGCTGATGTAAACTGATGACTCGGAATGAGTTCATGGTATCATAATCGAGTATGGTAGAATCCATAGCAGAAGATAGCCAATCTGTGGCTATCCAAACATAGCTACTGTTCAACATGCCAAGGTACAGTGCTTCGGAGGAAAGCTCCAGACCTGCATCAGGATTCGTTTGTACCACAAAGGTTTGTGACTCCATCAATGCCAACTGCACCAAGACACTGCCGATGTCACTTTTGCTGGCTCCAGGAGGCAATGCTTCTTTATGATAAATTTCAGATCTTACATTTCTAAGTGCATCAGTCAGTGCAGATATTCCATTTCTCCCATAGTTGTCATCTATATACACAGCGACAACATTCCTCCACTCATAGGAGCCGATCATGGCAGCAACTGCTGCCATTTCATAGAAATCACTGTGTAATGCGAAAAAAATAAGGGTATTGATATGAGGCGAAAGTTGGGTTTGTTGTTCCAAATGTCAGAGTTGGTATGTGGAGTTCGCTTGTTACATATGAAATGACATGAGCAGGCACAGAGTACTGTGTCCCTATTATTTATTTATTTTTTTAACAAAAACGGTTAATGGAGCTTATATTTGATAAACAGTGGCGAGCCATTGGTTCGGTTACAAAGGGTCTTGCTCTACAAGACTAGGCTAGTCTGCCTTTCATAGCTTTTACAAGATACAACATGCTGGAAATACTGCAATTAAAAAGAGCTTAACAACACACTTAAATGCTTTGCGTGGCTAATACAAAATGCCAATACGCAATGTTTAATTCAAACTGGAGCTGCTTTCTGATTACTCAGGGCCTTTCTTCTTGGACTGGTCTCTTTCCAGCTTCCATTCCTTATTCATTTGTTCCATCTGCTGCTCCAGGTTGCTAACCCTCTCTTCAATTTCTTGCTGCGGGTCTTTCAGCTCCTTCTTCAACTTCCTCAATTCCTCACACAGTCCTGATCTGGTGTGTATTATGTCAAGCTCAAGCACTTCCATTCTTCTTCCTGCCTCGCTGTTTACTTTCTGGAGAAAGTCATCCAAGTTGTTCAGCATGCCCCAGAGCTTCTGCACGTTTTTTTCTTGTGCCGATATTCTTTCCTCCACTGCTGGCTTATTACCCGAGCTTGAAGCCATCTGGACAGTCTCTGTTGGGTTGCTTCTGCTAATTCGAGTCTCCCTGCCTCTTCTCTCTTTGCCCTTTCTTAGCCTCCTTCCTGAATGCCGCTTCTCTTTCTTTGTTCTTTCCCTTCACTTCTGCGTGAGATAAGCAGCGTTTCCTCTGAATCCTTGCTCCACACAAATCGCAGTACTGAGGTATGGGCTGAAGCCTGCAATTCAGCGACCAAATGATGTCGTCCTCCTTCAACTCTGAAGCCCGTGCGTACTGGCTGATGCGTAGCTGTCCTTTCTCCTGCGCTATCATCTTGTCCAATTGACCACTTGCAGAGTCATTTTGTTTTGAAAGATTACGGGATTTCCCAGTTGACCATAATGCCGTTGAGGAGAAAACACCCTTTTCCCAGACTTGCCCCCAAGTTGGCCTCTTCATCATCTTGAGAGTTGTTCCCACGAAAGACATGGAAAAAATGAATAGAATGAAACTGCCCCAGAAGTAACTTGATTTTGTCTAGAGAGTGTTGGAGTTGGGCGTTTGTCATTTTGGTGTGTTGAATTAAGGCTTGGATTATAATTCTAGAGTCCCCTAGCACCACTAGTTCTCGAACATTGAGGATTAAGGCATGGGTGAGCCCCTGCCAGAGGGCAAGGGCTTCTGCCCTGTTATTGGAGGATTCAACACCAATTCCCTAGGCAAACCGAAGGATGGTAGTTCCAGCGGGGCTTATTATAATCCCTCCTCCACCTGCCGCCCCTGGGTTCCCCTTTGAGGCTCCATCAAACGAGAGTAAATTGGAGTTCTTAGAAATTTTCCACTCCTCCAGTTCTTGCTTCCCCATCCTGAGTTCCCAGCTACGAGTGGGAGAGATTAATGGACACAGAGTTGATGGGTTTTGGATGCCAAGGTGCCTCAACCAATCTTCTTCATCCCTCTCTAGAGGTTTCATATTTGATGCCTTGACGAAGTGAGGGGTACTCTCGCTGAAGAGAGCCTTAATCCTTGTGGCTACCTGAGCCGGGGTCCTCTTTGCCTCTCTAAAAAGACGATTGTTCCTTTCAATCAAGATCTTCCAGAGGATAAATTTTGGAATTGATCTCCATAGAGCTAACAGATGGCCTTGATCGACTGTCCGGAATGGATAGAGGGATTGCCAGTTCGAAAGAAACAAGTGAGTTTCATGCGGGATAGAAGGGGCTAGAGCTCCAAGACCCAGGGTAGCCTGCCAGACCTCCCTGGCGTATGGGCAACCCAACAACAGATGGTCCATCATCTCCTCTTCTTGGCAGCAGAGTGGGCATCTGGAGGGCCCTTCCCACCCTCTTCTTCTTAGGTTTTCTCCTGATAGAACTCCCCTATGTGCCACTGTTCAGATAAACATGCCTATCTTCGGAATAGACTTCGGTGTCCAAACGGCTTTCCAAATTACAGGGTTTGGAGGAACATGGGGGATCGAAGCGATGCGGAAATACCCTGCTGCTGTAGTGTATGGTTTAGCACGATGGCCCCAACCTCTCCGGTCTTTTTTCTTTTTCTGTAAAGGGGATTTCCCTTGCATCTTTCTCTTTAGGGTGGACCATTCTTCTTCCAGTTCTTGGGGGAGGCTTGTGATTTTCCAACTTAACCAGGAGTGTTTCTCATCATTTCCCCAGCAGGAAATGTCCCACATGCTGTAAATATTTTGTGCTTGCATCTAGTCCCTGAGTCGCCTTAGATCTTGCTGTGCTGAGAGTGGTGATTCTCCTAGGACCGAGTCATCCCATATGCTGATATCTTTCCCATTTCCTGGAATCCAAGTGATTTGGGTGCGGAAATGCTGCATCGCTTTCTGACAAAGGGTGAAGATAGGGGAACCTTTCCCCACTTTTGCTGGCTTTTCTAGGCATTTTTTCCTTGGCCCGCGAAAATATTTTTTCCAAAAGGCTCTTTTGCTCCAAGTGGGTTTCCCTGTGATTGTGTTCCATAAGATCTTTGCCCCCAAAGCTAAGTTTTGAGTTTGGAGGTCTTTGAACTGGAGGCCGCCTTCTAGAGAAGGCTTGGAGATTTCCCCCCAACTTATAAGATGCAGTTTCCTTTCCGTTTGCTTCCCTCCCTCCCACAGAAATCGCTTGATCATCACTTCTATCTTCTGGATAACTGTACTAGGGGCCAACAGGAGAGAGCTTTGGTAGATTGGGATGCTGGCCAACACTGCTTTGATAAGAACCACTTTGCCTGCTAAATTCAACCAATTAGCTCCCCAGGAGTTAATTCTGTTTTTGATCCTTTCTATCAACTGGTTCCAGTGCGAGGCTCTAGGGGTGGATTTGAAGATAGGGACTCCCAAATACTTGAATTCATCCCAATTGGTGCAGCCTTCCATTCCCAGAATTCTTGAGATTTCCAGCATTTCCCTTGGGGTGATATTCCATCCATAGATTTTACTTTTTGTTCAAACTGATCAAACTGCCTGATATCTCTTTGTAGGTATCTAACTCGTTTTTGAATTTCTTGGCTATCACTGAACTCGCACCTCCAAGGAGCAACGTATCTTCTGCAAATTGGGCATGGTTGATATCCTTTACTCTGTTTGCAATACGAAATCCGAAAAGGTTGTGATGCGTTTGACCATCGTCGAGCTGAAAGCTTAGTACATAAGCTTGGATGGCATAAAGAAGGGGGGAGAGGGGGCACCCTTATCTAAGGCTTCTGGAGGCTTGGAAGAATTTAGTGGCTCTTTCATTAACTAGAGGGGCTATCCAGGGAGAGGCGATACAAGCTTTGATCCAATTTATGAAAGGAGATGCGAAGCCTAACTTCCCCATTACATGAAACGGAAAATTGTGTCTTACCCTGTCAAACATATTTGCTAAATCGATCTTGATTATCATACCTTTATCCTTCCGTCGGATACTCGAGTGCAGAGCCTCTTGAACCAGGATGAGGTTGTCCATTATATGCCTGCCTTTAATAAAACCACCTTGATTTTCTGGGATGATTGCAGGAAGAGTATTTTTTATTCTATTAGCTATAATTTTGGTGAGGATTTTGTAATTGGTATTGCAAAGGGAGATTGGACGGAACCTGTCAAAGCTAGACGCTCCTCTTTCTTTCTGGATCAACGCTAAGAAGGAAGAGTTTGTTCCTCCTCCAATTCTGACGCAGGACTGGGATTTCTTGATGAGCTTGGTGAGGTTTGACTTGATGATGTTCTAGCTATTATGAAAGAATCTGGCCGTGAAGCCGTCTGGGCCAGGGGCTTTGTCTGGATGCAACTGATCTAAGGCCTCTTTAATTTCTTGTTGATCCACTTCTTTGGTTAACTTGTTGTTGACGTCTTCATGAACACAATTTTGAATCAGGGTCAAAGGATAGGAAGTAGGGTCGATGGCCGCGTCCTGAGTTTCTGTGTATAGGGATTCAAAAGTTTGCACAGCTGTCGATTTGATGCCTTCAAAATTCGTTATGGTCTAGCCATGAGTGTGGATTTCCGTTACCTTTTTGAACTGCTTCCGGGCCTTCGCTTGCCAAAACCATTTCATGAAATAACTTCAACACCTCATCACAATACCCACTCTGCCCATAACCTGCAATCACGCTATTCCACGAAACAATGTCTCTTTGAGGCATTTTGTCAAATAGATGGCATGCTTCTTCTATATTCCCACATTTTGCCTACATATCGATGAGAACATTTCCCATAAAAGCATTGGATTCAAACCCACTTTTGCGTAGCTCTTCGTGGATTTCCATCCCCTGTTATAGAGCTGACATGTTGGCAGTGGGCACAGGCAATGAGAACATAACCAAATGCCTGGATGTCTAGTTTCACACCTGCGTGCTGCATTGCATGAAAGGTTTGCAGGGCTTTCTCACTGTCCCCATTCTGTGCATATCTTGAAAGCTTCTGGGTTGTATCCACCAACCCATTCTGCACATAACCTGTAAATTTGTAATTATTGCATTCCACTAAACCAAATCTCGCTTGGGCATTTCTTGGAAGAGATTGAAAGCTTCATCAACGAGTCCCTTCTATCCATACACAACAATAATGATGTTCCACGAGACGATGCCTTGTTTAGACATTTTTTCAAACGATTCTCGAGCCTTGTCTATAATCCCACATTTGATAGACATTGTAACCAGTTAATTATCCATAAATGTATCTGATTCAAAACCACTTTGGACCACACGGGTATGAATCTTCTTCCCCTCTCAAAGAACAGATAGATCGACACATGCCTTGAATACAAAGGGAAACGAAGAATTATCCAATTGTATGCCTGCTTACAAGCTTGGTTTTGAGATTGATATTCTGGCTAAATCCATGTATGAGCATATGGGCATGGACTTGATCTACTACTCTTTCTGCATGCTCAGACTGAGTGCAATTTTGGGAATTTTAACCTTTGCCTAGCCCAATTACTGCCCTTTAGGCCAATTTTCATTCGTCAAATTTTTGTCAAACAGTTTGCGGGCCTGCTAACAATTTCGCCTCCATGCTGTCTTTGGCCCATGCAAGTCCAATGTTGAAACCAGAGCTCTGATACCACTTTGTAGTGTACTTGGCCACCTCGGTGCTTGCTGGGATGGCGGGGTACTAGGAAATTCCACCAATTTCCCTCTAAATTCACCATAACAACCACATTTCTAATACTAGTAACAATACACCCTGCAATTGATACTAACAATACTTTGTTCTATATGATACACACACAGATTTACATTTAAATCAAGCATGCAGAATAACCTACACAACCACAACGACACCATTATATAATTCACAACATTAAAACATAACAACGTAGCATTTAACATAATCACAAAGAACATAGTACTTATCTTTTAAACGTCCACCAACTTGCTGTAGACCTCAGACATTCCTCCCAGTCGTAGACTCCACTGCTCCCACTCTCATAGCAGTAGGTCACCCCTAGCTGGGGCTATGAATCCACTAGGGCAGAGGCTTACCTAAAGCCAACTATGGTCTTATAGACAGTGCAAGCGTTTTCTAGCCAAGTTACCAAACTCCAACAACAACTCCAACCTACAACCTCTCATTCCCCATCAACCTGCACAACCCAAGGAAATGTACCCCCTTCTCCTCACCGCGGTCTCTCAGGTTGTCACACTTCCCTCCTAGGGCTCCAATGCAAGCCGACCAGGAAGTCTTAGAGAATTGTGGTTCTAGGAGCTCCAATCACACTCGAGAGTCTCCAGGCACCCTCCAGGATTCACACCTTGGGCATCCACCGAAACAATTCTCACTCCAGGGCTCCAAACTTCCTCAAGGCAAACCCAGTGAGAATTGTGCACTGAATCCCTAATAGAACTCACCTAGAATTCCAGGGATTTATAGGCAACACAGGCATACAAAGCTTTCCTAGCTCACCGTCCACTCAGTTCAACAATGGCATACAAGTATATGGCAATGACACTGGCAACATGAAAGTCATGGCAACCATGACAAAGTAAGGGTAGAATGGTAGTTTTCACTAAGCCCCCTGACTTTTGTGTATGCATGGTGCCCTTTTGACACTTGGCACCCATGCCCCCTTACCTTTCCCCCCTTTTAAAACTTAGGGACTTAGGTTATATCTCATAAAATTATGACTTTAGGATTATCTAAGGTTACGACTTTATGACTTAGGTGATGTACCCTCATAAAGTGACTTTAGGCTAATATAAAGTTATGGCTTGGGCTTAGGACTAAACCCCCTTACCTCTACCTCTCATGGAGTCTTAGGCCCCCCATACTCTTTTTGTCCCTTGGTCTGTAGTTGTGGTGTTATTTTTATTAATATATGAGAGTGTACATACATTTTACATTACTAGGCTCTCTTGCCTTTCAATATATAGGTTGTTTGGCCTTTCATCTTTATAGCCACTCTGTCCCAAAACATATCGGCTCACCAGCCTAAATATCATATGTACATATACATTTACAATGCGGGGATCAAGTCGGGGTATCGCAATCATAGCTGTCCCTATCATCAAACTTAGGAGAACCTTCAAAATTCATTGCATTCAATCTGCCATTGCTCTGCTCCGGACAAGGCCCAACAGTTGTTGGTATATTGTTCTTCTGGCTTTCTTTGGGCAGCAAACCAACTCCCTCTGTCAAAGATGTCCTCTTCTGGTTCCTGAGTATATTCTCCAATGATGCCAACAATGCTATTTTCTTTGGGTCCATCACAAAACTTTAAATTTATAGTATCATCTTTAATGTGGCAACCAATAATGCCCTTATCAAAAACATATACATCAGTCCCCAAGGCAATGCTACTCTCATCATCACTAAGATTTTGCGTAATGTTGTTATCACAGTTTTCATAAATCTGCTCTTCATCTTCCTTTGGGACAACAAAAGCTTCATCTTCATGAATGCCTTTGTTACCTTTAAACAGACCAAGAAGACTCTCTTGTAGAGTTGTCAATAGTTTCTAATACGTGTCTTCAAAACTTCGAAAATGTGGACCCCAACACTTGAGAAATTCTTCAATAAAATTTTTGAGAGAAGGGATACTCTTTGCACGGCAAGAGCACTTGACCCAATCCCATTGCTTTCGTCCCTATGAGCATACAAATGACCTTATCAAGAGGTCTTTGTGTCTTCCTTTGAATGTGGATGCATACCTCATAAGTGATAAGATGTGTGGGACAACACAAGGATCATCATTGAATTTGGGAGATTCTCATCATATTTAGGAGGTTTGTTTGGGTATCCTATAATGTCCTTAATATCCAACGTAGGATATAATTCATGTAACTCCCAAGGAGCCATCTTTTGTCATGTGCAAATTTTAACATGAGAACTCAACAATAAATGAAATTTCGTACCTTATCACAATGTAGTTTCCAAGGTGAGTTGTAGGTGCCTTCACAATGATGCTTGTTTCACCTCACAAGCATAAAGTCTTCAGAATCTCTGAAGAACAAGGTCTTTGTTTTTCCAATGGAGTCGCTAGGAAAAGATCTTCAAAGTTGAAAATTGTTCCAATGTCATCTTACGGGAAATGGAATTTGTCCTCGACGACGATGCCAAAATGTTATCACCCAATCTCACAATTATTGAGATAAAGTTCGAAAGCTCAAGTGCGATTTGGGGTAACCAAGAGGAGGACATTGTCACCTCACCAACCCTCTTTCACTTCAGGCCAACTCTTCTTTTGCTCAAGGGGGTTTTCCTTGGTTAAGATTGCTAGCCTCTAGGACTTGGGGCAATGAAGCTCAAGGTGATGTGAAGAGTGAGTCCAAGCAAAATGATTTTTGGTAAGCTTCAGGGTATAACAAGGTGGTTAGAGGTCTTGAGATCAATGTCTTTTCATTGGGCATTTGGAGTCAATGCAACAACTTGAAAGGAGGCTAAAAGCACAAGAATACTTGATGGTCAAAATCCTAGGATTATCCAATCATAGGCCTAGGCTTAACCTTCTACGAAAACAAACCCTAAAGTTTATCCACTCATAAACCCTAGGTGCCGTCCTACTTCTTTTATAGTGTCTAGCTAAAGATCAAGTTGAACTTGGTTAAACCCTAGAGTTTATCCACTCATAAACCCTAGATTTCAACCTCAAGGAGAAGGTTAGGGGGGAATATATAATCATAATCCCTAATTTGACCTCTTGTGCTTCAACAAAATTGAGATGGACAAAACAAAGGGTGGATAAACAATCTTAATCCTTAGGGTTTCTAGCAAAATTTGTCCAAGGAAACAAGATAACATGCACTTATCCCCTCTTTGATAGAGCATCCATTTAGATACCATGATCAAAACATAAATACTTGGAAAGACCACTTACTCTGCCAAGTCACTATGCATGAGGAAACCTTAATTTCATGAAAGATCCACCAAAACAAGAAAAGCATCCACTAGATCAATCCTCCAAAAGTGCTCATAAGTACAAGACAAAGATGATTTGACAAATTTCAGACCTAAGGGGTTTCTCCTTTAAGTTGCTGTGTCAAAATGAGAGGAAGTGCATCTATATTTATAGATGAGATGCTGAACTTCCTTTACATTAAAATATTGATTTTCTAAGCTAAAAACCCCTATTCTAGCCTATGGAGGGGCAAAAGGCCATCTTCAACAATCAAATAATTTAAAATAATACAATTTGGGGGAGGCCACATGTACAAGATATTAGGGGCATGAGCCTTGAAGGATGACCCATCTCCCTAATTGAAGGGAAAAGGGGGGGCTTTGGTGCAACATCCAGCCTCCAAAGGCCCTTCAAAGCTCCTCTTCCTTCACAAAATCAGCAAAGATAATCTCCAAGAGTGGGCATGTGGGCTTCAAGGTGCATGGATCCTTCAGCAAGTCTTCAGACGAGCCCCCTTCATTACAAGTCATTCTTGCCCACAACTTGCTTCAAGTTGGCCCTAGACTTCTCCTCAAACTTAATTCAAAATTTGTTTTTAAATCAAGTTCATGTCAGCCTTAATGCCCAGGTCAATTTCACATCAATTATGGGTTGGCTCCATAAACATCATTTTTTTCTTCTAAAAATAATATGAGGTCAATTCTGTTTCATTATCCCATCGTCCCATACATATATATACATGATTACTTGTGTTATTTTGACCAAGAAAGGTTCCTCCTCTGAGATTTCTGCGCTGGTAAGCTTGGTTTCCAGAATTCTGTTCTTGAATGCAGCTACTACAGGCATGCATGTACCACTAGAGCTCACTTAATGAGCAATCCTTTGCTGTGACTGTTGTTTCAGGTCTGAGCTAACATCGCTGGGGTGTTTTTATGCTGGTAGACCTGCTACTCGGAGACACTTCATGAGGCGAAATTCCCTACCAACTACCAACAGATCAGAAATATCATTTTATCCCATGAACTTCTGAGAATCTGATGTATAACCGCCGCTGTTCATCATCCCAAGTATAGTTAATTCCTGCTACTAATGGTGTTAGACATCCAATATCCATTTTATTGGGGGTAGACAATTTGTGTGATTTGTTACTAACATTGGCACATTCAAGTCCTGCTGAAGATAACCTCAGGAAAATATTATCATTACCAGCAAGAGCACTCTTCCCAATAACTGTTTCTGCATCGTCTTCCAAGCTAGTCTCAAGTGTTTTTTGCAGCAATGTATCTTCACCTGACTGCAGGTATAGATTCATTTGAACATCATTATGAATGCTTGAAACCAGTTTTTATTAAAAGGAAGGTATATCTTGCCAATGGCTACGTCTTTCTAGTGATACTTGTTGATGTTTGTAGCATCATACAAGTACTTCCGCACAGGTCCAAGTGTCTAGACATGTGGAAGTAGTCCAAAACCTTCTACCTTAGTAATTTACTTTAATTAAAGGAATCATCAAAGTAAAGTGCTTTTATTAATTAGTTGAGTTTAATTTAATGAAATGCTAAAATTATTAGCATTGGTGAATTAAATCTTAGACATTGATCTCAAGTGAGGTGAGATTTAATTTCAACCCTCAATCACTTTGGAGATTAGGGTTAGGTCATAACTCAATATTATAAAAGAAAGGGTAAAGGAGGAGACTTCATTATAGAGAGAGAGCGAAGAAGGACTTTCGCTCAAGGAGATCTCGGATAGGTGGAGAAGGACTTTCATCTAGAGATCAATATAAGTCAGGAAAAAGAGAGAACAAGGGCAACCGCAAGAAGATCCGACAGACCAGAGCCTTAGCAGCATGAACAAATTTGTACGCACTACACAGGTCAATTGAGGTGCATGTGTATGCGAGCTACAGTGCAGGAAAACACGCACATATGTGAGCTACAGTGTAGGAAGGCATGTGCAAGTTTGAGAAAGTGATTGTACATGATCATATAGCTAAGGAGGAGTTTTTAGGGTTTGCAGGTGCTTTTTATAGTTTTTTGTATTTCTCTATGGGCCATTTTCTCGATAAGGGAGCCCTTGTAAGCTTTGATCGCATCGAGAGTGGAGATGTGCTCTACAACCCAGTGTGGGGGAGATGTTGTCACATTAGTGTGATGTTAGATTAGATAACATTACATAATAATAAAGTCGACTCAATTAAAAAAAATTAAATAACTACATACGTACATAATTAGATAACAACATATAAATTAAAATTTACACATTAAGAAATTTGATCCCTTTCGGTGCTTGATAGATCCAGGTTTAAGATGGATCTACATTGGTATTATTCTAATGATAAGCTGATTTAAAGGGCATGGATCTTTGTGTATTTGTAATTGGTTTCTTTGCTTCCGTCATTTATTTCGGTTAATTATTCCATCAAGTGAATTTTGTATTGGGAGCTGCTAATTTGATTTACAACAAGGAAATCACTAGTAAACAAGATATCTAGATGTTGGGATTAGAAAGTTAATATGGTATTAGAGCTTTCACTTTGAGAGGGAGCTAGATTTCAGATCCATAACAGTTTGCAACAGATTTGTCAGATTTGCAAAGAGATCTCTGCAAATCTATAAATCAACAGTTAGAAATCGAAGGATGGATTTCGGGAAACAACCGTACAATAGTAGAAATTGTTTTTTGTAGTCATACAGAGATGTACACGTGTATTAGACTAGTCAGGGTGCGTATGTATGCGAGCTACAGTGTAGGAAAGCGCGTTTATATGCGGGCTACAATTAGGAAAGGCTCGTACAAATTTGCACAAGGGTAGTTTCGACAACAAGTTATTTCCATTACAGATTATCAGATCTAAGGGATGGTAGCAACAAGTCTGAGAGTTGAAGACAGATTGAATGGAGCATCCAACCTCCTATCTTAGAAAGCAAGAGTTACTTTGCTTTTGAAGGAATATGATCTTTGGGGGATTATTGACAAAGTATTTCCTCTACTGACAGATCCGCAAGCTTTGGCAGCTCACTAGAAGAAGGAGATCAAAGCCCTACAGGTAATCTTCGATGCAGTAAAGGATCATTTGATTCCTCACTTACCCGAAAAGAAGACAACCAAGGAAAAATGTTTGATGCCCTGGTAAGTTTATTCTATAGTGATATTTTGAATAGGAAGATGATCTTAAGAAATAAACTCAAATCGGTGTAGATGTCTAGATCTGAAAATATTACTAGCTACTTCATGGGGATCACTGAGGTACGCGATCAACTTGCAACTATTGGGGAAAAGTGGAAGACGTAGAACTTGTAAATGTGGCACTGAATGGTTTTCCAAAGTCTTGGGAACCATTTGTCAAGGCGGTTTGCGCTTGGGAAAATCTTCTAAATTGGCAAAGGCTGTGGGATGATTGTATCCAAGAAGAGACTTGGAAGGAGTCTAAAGTCAACAAGCAGGGAGGTAGCGATGAGAACTTGGCCCTTGTTGGTAAGACAAGGAAGGGAAAAGGAAAGGTTCCCAACAAGAAGGGTAATAGTGATGGAGGTACATCACAGCCTAGGAAGGACTTGAGTAAAATCCAGTGCTTCGCATGCCACAAGAGTGGTCATGACGCATCTTAGTGTCTTGATAAGAATGGAAGAGGAAAATCGTAGCTGGTAGCAATATCTTCAAAAACTCAGCTGGATGAGTTTGCTGCGAAGTTTGAGAGGGATTTCTCATTAGTTTCTTACCTTTCTACCGACAGAATCTCTGAGAGTGTGTGGTACTTGGACAATGGTGCATCTCGTCATATGACATAAGCATGGGAGATATTCGATAGTTGGATGGAGGACTCAGGGATCCTAGAGCTTGGTGATGATGCCAATTATGCAGTGAAGGGTGAGGGAACTATCCTGTTTCGACTTGAGTTAGGAGGTTCGTTTGATCCCCAAGATCTGCTTTATGTACCAAGACTAGGGAAAAACTTACGCTCAGTCTTAGCTATGGAGGATAAGGGTTTTGCAGTTATATTCTAGAGAGGGCAAGTACTCATATGTCTAGAGGGAGCTAGCCTTGACACAACAATGATCATTGGGGTTAGAGAGGGTAATTTATATAGGTTGACGAACAAACTTGTTCATGGCTTGGTACATGACAATGACAATGACAACTTGCGTGAGCTATGGCACATGAGGTTGGGATACCTATACTACAAGGCATTGTCGATTTGAGGGAGATTTCCACTGGTCTATCGGATTTCAGTGTTGAGCAACAATGCGTGCGCACTTGGCAAGAATTCCAAGGCTGCTTTTTCAAGCAATGAGAGTAGGTCCAAGGGGATCTTGGATCTTATACATTTAGTTGTGAGTGGACTGATGTTAGTAGCATCAGTGCAGGGTGCGCCATTCTATGTGACATTCATTGATGACTTTTCCAAGAAAACCCAAATCTTCTTTATGAAGACTAAGGCTGAGGTCTTTCGTTGATTCCAGGAGTTCAAGGCTTAGGTGGAGACAGGAAGGAGGATTAAGGTCTTGAGGTTGGATAATGGGGGAGAGTACACCTCCAATGACTTAAAGGATTTTTTCAAGGAGGGAGGGATCAAGAGGGAGTTGACAGTCTCATGCAACCCTTAGCAGAATGGGGTTGTGGAGAAAGAACCGGTTCATCATCGACTCTACCAGGGCTATGATACATGACCAGGATCTGCCTATGTTTCTTTGGGAAAAGGCATGTAACATGACAATATACGTGCAAAACAAGAGTTTGCAGAGGATATTGGGGGACAAGACTCCTGAGGAAGCATTCACATGAGTGAAACCAGAGATAGGACACTTGAGGATCTTTGGTTGTCCAGTATACATCCATGTGATGTGGAGAAGAGGACGAAGTTGGAGCCTTTAGGACAAAAGGGTATATTTACGGGGTACAATGAGACCTCAAAGGCTTACATGATCTTCATACTAGTGTAACGGAAGACAATTGTGAGTATAGATGTTAAGCTCGAGGAGAACTAGGCATCTAGGAAATCTCAGGAGTCACTAGTAGTGGCAGAGGACGAGGAGTAGGAGGCTCCAAAGGATGAGCAACTCTCAACAACGTCTAGTTCAGGAAATTAGACTTCAAGTGGGGAGTAGTTAGCCCCTCCCAGTTCTGTCACGAGACCCAAGTGGTTATTGCAGACATTTAGGGATGCTAGTGAGGCTCCTAGGAGCATAGTCAGGGAGAGCATGCCTCTAAGGAAGTTTTCCAACTACATGGCGTTGATGAGTAGCATCATTGATGTCGAGCCTTCTAGTTTTGAGGAAGCGATAGATCAACAGGTTTTGGCTGGATGTCATGGTGGAGGAGTACACTTTTATCATGAAGAATGATGTTTGGGACAGTGTCGAGATCGAAGGGGAAGTCAATTGTGAGTTCCAGGTGGCTCTATAAGATCAAGCATGCTGTAGATGACAATGTTGAGAAGTTCAAGGCGAGGTTTGTGGCGAGAGGATTCTCTTAGAGAGAGGGTGTGGACTATGACGAGACATTTGCTGCAGTCGCCAGATATGCTTCCATTTGAGCTGTTATATTTATTGCCAAAGTCATGGGATGGAGGATTCACCAGATGGACGTGAAGACAACTTTCCTCAACGAGATCATTGAGGAGGAAGTATATATAGAGCAACCTCAAGGCTTTGAGGTACATGGGAGGGAGTCTTGTGTGCAGGCTTAAGAAAGCCTTGTAGGAACTCAAACAGGCACCTAGGGCATGGTATTCCAAGATTGATGGATACTTGCAGAGTATGGGCTTCACCAAGAGTGAGGCGGAACCTAACTTCTACTTCATACTTGTTGGGACTGATCCACTCATCTTGGTGTTGTACATGGATGATTTGTTTCTCATAGGTGCAGAGGAGCTTAAAGCAAGGTGCAAAGCAGATTTGGCTACATAGTTCGAGATGAAGGTTATTGGCTTGATGCATTACTTCTTGGGGTTAGAGGTATGACATATATAGGGAGAGATCTTCCTTGGTCAAGGGAAGTACACAATAGAGATCTTGAGGAGATTCAAGATGGAGGACTGTAGATCCATGGCTACACCTATGGTTATCAACCTGAAGAAAGTTGTCACTTCAGATTCAAAGTTGGTGGATCCCAGGATATATAGGCAACTAATAGGGTCCTTGATATATTTGGTCAACACTTGGCCAAATATATGTTTTGCTGTGAACACCTTGAGTCAGTTCATGGTGGAGTCGAGCTAGGTGCATTGGATAGTAGCGAAGCATGTGCTCAGGTACTTGAGAGATACATTACAGTATGGGTTGAGGTATCTTGGAGGTGATGGAGTGAGGATGCAGGGATATTCAGACTCAGACTAGGCACGAAGTGAAGTAGATATGAAGAACACCTTAGGGTGCTGCTTCAACTTGGGATCAACAATGATTACATGGTTCAACAGGAAGCAACCTTCCACAACGCTCAGTTCAACAGAGGTAGAGTATATGGCAACGAGTATGGCTAGTTGTGAAGCCATATGGCTTTGCAAATTGCTTACAAGTTTATTTGATCAAGAGTTGGAGCCCACAATTATATACTGTGATAATCAGAGTTGTATCAAATTCTCTGAGAATCTAGTATTCCATAACAGGTCCAAGCATATTGGAATCATGTATCACTTCATATGAGATAAGATCCAGAGGGGAGTAGTTAAACTATAGTATGTTTCCACAGATGAGTAGGTTGCAAACATTCTGACCAAACCCTTAGCTAAAGGGAAGCTTGTATTCTTCATGGACAAACTTGGAGTGGTGCAGAATACCCCTTCCTCGCCAAGAGGGAGTGTTGATGTTTGTAGCATCAGATGTTACTCCGCACAAGTCTAAGTGTCTAGACGTGTGGAAGTTGTCCAAAGCCTTCTACCTTAGTAATTTAATTTAATTAAAGGAATTATTAAAGTAAAGTGATTTTATTAATTAGTTGAGTTTAATTGAATGAAATGCTAAAATTATTAGCATTAATGAATTAAATCTTAGCCACTGATCTCAAGTGAGGTGAGATTTAATCTCAACCATCAATCACTTTGGAGATTAGGGTTAGGTCATAACTCAATATTATAAAAGCAAGGCTAGGGTGCAAGTGTACACAGGCTGCAGTGCAGGGAAGCGAGTACATATGTGAGTTATAGTGCAGGAAGGTGCGTACAAGTTTGAGAAAGTGATTGTACGAGATCGTACAACCAAAGAGGAATTGCTAGGGTTTGCAAGTGCTTTCTATAGTTTTCTGTATTTCTCTGTGGGCCATTTTCCCGATAAGGGAGCCCTTGTAACCTTTGATATTATTCTAATGAATAGTTGATTTGAAGGGCATAGATCTTTGTGTGTTTGGAATTGGTTTCTTTGCTTCTGCTATTTGTTTCAGTTAATTATTCCAGCACGTGTATTTTGTTCTGTGAGCTGCTAATTTGATTTACAACAAGGAAATCACTAGCAAACAAGATATGTAGATGTTGGGATTAGAAAGTTAACAATACTTGCTTTTGCTATATTCGAACTCAACATATAAGCAAACCTTCCACCCCAACCTTCATCTTGATGTTGTTGTTAACTTTTGGAAGTGGTGTATAATTTCGTACCGGGAAGCCTTGGTACTCTACGCTATCACTAACATAGTTACGACTGATTGTAACCTTCAAGATTTATCTTAGCCTCACATTCACACCATTATATGATTCATATGGCATCTCAACTCAGCCGAAATGCTTGAGCCTGCACATGTGCTCTTGCTGATGACAAATATGCGAGTTGTGGAGAAGGAACACCATAGATATGATAATTTTATTAATGTTTGACTAATGACCACAAAAGTAGGTCAAAGGGACTGCTGAGTACAATGATGTCAATACAATGCAAGAGTACCAAAAGGTCTCCTATAAAAGGCAAAATGCAAAAAGTAAAGTGCAACAAGGTAGAGTAGTAGAGAGAGAGATCAATTTCGAGGTATGAAGAACCCTCGACCCTGAGCTCAAATACTTGCTTCGATGATGACCAATACCGTAGGTGACAAACCAAGATCAAGAGGTGCCAAAAGAAGGTGAAAGGAAATGGGTAAGTCCCGGAACAAACCCTTTTCTCCTATCATTCGAGGTCGACTGAAGGAAGCCGAGTATAGTAGGGAGTCGTGAGAGGGAGCTAGTAGGTTGCCTGGATCCTCCGCTGCATTGTTGACTGGGCGAGGTAGTGCATCGACGAGGTTTGGGAGATCTTCTCAGTCTCCTGGGAAGGGATCTGGTTTGTTCATGTTGCTAAGATCTCGTGGGAAGAGGGAGGGTCTCGTGGGTCTGCACTGATTTGGATTCCAGGGTTGCGTTGGTGTCGATTTATCTCTTAGTGCCCCTTCAAGAGGGTAGCACCGTGAAGGAGGTGATTCGTCGAATAGGGTCCGGTCTTGTAGGAGGATGAAGAGTATGGGCCCGGTGCTTGAAGACCTCTTGAATGTATGAGGCTAAGCACCGCTGATTCAGATACCTAAAGAATCTCGTGATGGTTTGAGTCCCCCTGAATAAGCAATGAAATCTCCCCCTGATCTCATAATAAATGGGGCAACGGAAGATGAAGTGCTCCTTAGTGTCGACCTCCTGAAGCTGGCATAACTGGCAGACCCTGTCTAGTCGGTCGAGTTGGTGGTCTGTCTCTACTCAAAGTCTATGAGATCCCACGCTGAGTTGGTCTACATGAATGCAAAGAGCATGTACCCAATGGCAGAATGTATAACGAGGTCGAGCAATGAGTCCATCCCTAAGCTCCACGAAATGCTCAACATAAAAGGCCATCTTTGGGTTTAATCCACCAAGAGGGTTGACCCAAGTGATCTGGATAAATCACCTATAAATATCATCTTTGATGATCTTGTTCCACACCTGTCTGGTCGATAGGAGGTGGCTAGGTGCATCCAAGGAATGTCGAAATGGAGAGAGGTGATCAATTTGAATGCCCACTGTCCCTAAAAGATCTGAGAGCCTTGCAAACCAACCTTGAGTTTGACCCAATGGGCTAGAGAGGGCAATAGTCTCAGAAGAGTAGTAAGCCAAGTACGGTTATCGGTCTTGCCTTGTTGTTGAGTCGGCTAAGCCTCAGATGCGATGTAAGAAAGAGACCGGTCCAAACACTGTCTCAAGTCGAAAGGGCCGAGCCTCAAACTCTGCTAGGATGATGTGATGAGGGACTGTCTGCTTGCATCTAATGAAGCGTCGAAGGAGAAGGGTATGGACTGTTAGCTTTTTAGCTCGAGAGGTACTCCGCATGTTTTGTCTTGTATGCGGATGTTACCTTAATATTTACACTACCAGGCACTTAACTTTGTAATAGTTTTTATAAAGTTGTTTTAAGTGGTTCTTTTATTAAAGTGACTTTTTAATAAAGTGTACCTTCTATTTTTAAAGTGACTTTATTTTCATAAAGCACTTATGTAATAAAGTGAAAATCACGTTAATTTAAATGAGACATTTTGGAGGGAATGGATCATGACCCTTGATCTTGAAAAAGGCAAGATCTAATCTTGGCCTTTGGATTTAGGGTTGGGGAAGGTGAAAAGACACTTTGGGGGGACATGTCGAATGTTGAGAAGACATCGGGAGGAGATTGAGAGAGATTTTCTTAGTAAGCTTGAGAGAGGAAAGTGAGCAGCAAAGAGGGTACGAATCCTAAGAATTTTTTTTCTGTGAGTTTTGGGCCGAAATATTTTTCTGCTGTGGGAGGCTGCACTGTACGGATCTGTACAGTATGTACAGTCCATACGGATTTGGCATGGAAATCGAGTTATTTTGGGCACAGTTTTCGAGGCAGATTTCAGAATTTTGGTGGCTGTTTCTGGGCCATGCGAAAACAGTCTGTACAGCTGACTGTGGGCATGGAAACAAGGTATGGAGGAGGTCGTACAGCAGTACAGTTTTGGCATGGAAAACGAGGCAGATTTCTGTGGGACAGATTTGGTGCTGTGAGGTATTTTCCTTGGCTGGAAATGTGGTTTTGCTGCTGTTTTGTACTTTCCTGAAAGCTGAATAATAGATCTCTCTCTCTCTTTCTCTCGCTGGGTTTCCCCACATTGGGGTTTTCCTTGGCATTTGCCTAAATTTCTGAGTGTTATGGGTTGCTGTCCACTATGTTATTTCCGCTGCTATTTTGCTTAGTAATGTGTATTTCTGCTTATGGAAATTTCTGAATGTGAGTTTATGCATTTATGAAGTTCATGCAAGACAGTGCTAAGTGTATGACAGAAATTTCATTTGTTGATTTTTGTCATTAAAAATCTACATGGACTCTCTCAATTGAGGCCCAATTAGACTCCACTAAGGAAGGTCCCCAGATCTATGAACCATATAGAATAATGGGTTGGATAAGAGAGGTCCATAAGGGACATCTTGGATGAGATGTCCTGAAAATGGTGGCGGAAACATTGTCTCTCTAGAAGGGCCAAGGACCCATAACCCTTGGCAATCTGAGGTTGGAGGGTCAATCGCAAACTGAAACGGGGTCCTGAAAACCGTACTCCCAAATATGTGTAGGCGCTTGTGATCTCATTCTCCTCCCCTCTGAAGAAGAAATGAAGGTCTATGGATTTCTTCGACCCATTGAAGATCATAACCTTGGTTTTACCCAGGTTGACTGTGAATTGCTGAAGGTCGCAGATGAGAGCTAGGGAATCCAACTGTCTTTGTGATCCTGTTGGAGATGAAGCGAGGAGGACCACATCATCGACAAAAAGCAAGATGGATATCAAAACCTAGTGGAGGAGACACTCGTCCCCGTCCTAGATATGCTCCCGGAGAAGGGCCTCTAGCTCATCAATATAGATCCCAAACAAGGCAGGGGACAAGGGGCAGCCCCGTTTAACTCCGATGGTACTCCTGATGGAATCTGACATCTCGTGAGCTGTGTGGAGACGACTAAGGACTGACTCATAGAGGCGCATGATGTCAGTCAGTAAGGTATGAGAGATGCTAATGTCTTTGAGGCTTTGGAACAATGCTTCTCTTGGGACAGAGTTGAAAGCCTTCTGAAAATCTGCAAAGCGGTAGTAGACTTTCGAAGACTGATGTCGTGCCTCTTCAATGATGGCCCAAAGAGTGAAGACGTGGTCAATGGTCTGATGAGCGGGTTGGAATCCTGCTTGTCCCTTAGCTCTGAGGTGTCTACGTTCAAGCTCACTAGAGAGCTTCCTATGAAGAACCATAGCATAGAGCTTCAAGAATGTATGGCCCACCATGATTGTCTTGTAATTGTTGGGATTTGAGCTAGGTCCCGATTTGTGTATGGGGTGAATCATGTGGTGCGACCAAGCTGATGGAAAACCTGTACTAACCACATGGTTGAAGAGATCAGCGAAGTAAGGAACCAAAGCACGAAGACTGTGCTTAAAGAACTCTGCCTGAAAGCCTTCATCATCCGCTGCTTTGCTGCTATTCATCACCCAAATGGCCTCTCTGATGTCCCTGTCTGAAAACAAGTAGCATGAGGAGGGTGGAGAAGTAACCTGAATCTGGGCCTGTCCTGGAATATCTTAGAGAGTGGATACGTGGGAAAACATGGACTCAGGGTCTAGGTAGGATGGGAGGGGAGAGCGGCGGGGTAGGATGGTACGCCAGAAGTTTTGGGGGAGTGGGTAAGGGAAAAGGATAAGTCATATCTCTTCCGAGAGATAAAAAGGCGTTTCTTGCGGCGGAGGAGACGATGATACAAAACTTTGAGTCTGGGGCACAGAATTCATCAACACTATTAACTCTTAGAACCAGCACATTACTCACAATGGATAAAGCACAACCCATGCAAAAGCCTGTTATTCCAACCCTTTTCCAGTGTTTGAGAGACAGTTGTTTTTAGATACATTATTTCTAGTGTTGCAGACTTGCCCAGTAGAAAACTACGGATTGCTGTTGTATAAAATAAGTTCATATTATCTGTTGGACAAGCTCTACCACTTGCATTTCCCTCATGCTCTTCATACTCAGCATCATATTAAGATTATGTCCAGCCAAATTTTCAACAGTAATTCTTGACTTCTGAGCTGAGACGTCATCAATCGCTTCTGTCAGTATGGTTTGCCCAACACTTTCCTGATACCAAACATGTTGGTGGGTAACTGGACCGTACTGTTTACCCAAATATTCTTAACGATTTTTACCCAAATATTACCTTTTGAGGAAGTCGATTTTGTCTATCTTTGAACGATGGGGTGTTTTTGGTTCTTCCTAGGCAATTTCTTTTAGATTATTCTCTCAAAATAGAGAATAGTTTGCATTGTATCTTTTACCCCTAAGTTGGAACATTTAATATGACATATTAATCCTAGTTAGATACCAATAACATGTACACTCAATAGGCCAAAATTGGCCAACTATTCACACACTTGCTTGAACTTTGCTTCTGGTGGTGCATCTGGATGTTGTAACTTGCAATAAAGAATCTTGTTATCCTTTATTTATCTTTTCCATGTTAACGTCTTCAAGGAATCTTCTTGTTCTTTAATCATTTCCATTTTGATATCTAGAAAGTTCTCGTATGATTATGCTTCTCTGCTAATTGTCAGAAGAACACTTGAACCTCCCAAGAAAACCCATGTATAACTGTGCTCTGATGCAATCATTAGTATAAAGACAACCGTTTTCACCTAGGAGGAGACAAGTGATAATCTTAATAACCAGAGCTTTTTTTGGAAAACACCGGCTATGTTTCAACTGAAACATATCCCCAACCTAAACAAGGTGTGTCCTCTTTATGTAGGTTTCATCTTGATGCAATAGCGTAAGACTGCATTTCAGTCTTCCTTTTGATCTGCAGTTGCTATAGTGAACAAAAACTCATTAATATGTTTTTGCCAACAACTTAGTATTGATGTGATGATTGATACTTCTGAATTGCCCTTGCTTGGGTATTGTTGTGTTTATACACAGGAGGGAGAAGCTACAGCGGAGGAAGAGAAGAAAAAAAGCAAACATCTTTTGAAGAAGATCGAGAAACGACAAGAAGGTCACAAACTTGACTCACATCTGGAAGAGCAATTTGCTAGTGGTCGACTTTTGGCTGCAATTGCTTCACGCCCTGGCCAGTGTGGACGTGCTGATGGGTATGTTTGTTCACTTGCATTAAGTATTAAATCATTGGGGTATGCAGAATGACGAGGAATTTCATATGTTTTCCTGGTACTGAAAATGTGCTGTTTTGGTGTTTACCAGGTATATTCTTGAGGGTCGGGAGCTGGAGTTTTACTTGAAAAAGATTCAGAGAAAGAAGGGCAAGGGAGCTGGTGCTGCTTAAAAACAAACAATTTTTGCTGCTTGAGGTTCTTAGCAAGGTTATTGAATCTGTGTTCAGGATGTTTAGCGTTGACCCCAAGTAACATCAGAAGAGCTTTATAGGATTGAGGATGATTTTTTGTGGTAACTGATCAAGGTTCTATTTGCTTTTGTTGGTTCTTTCAACTCCTTGGAGTATAGTAGTTGCAAATTTGTTAGACGGCTGGATTTTTTGATTTCTTTTCTATTTCAAAATGGAATGTTACGCTTAAGAACCATTTTGTAAGTTCTTTCAACTCCTGGAGTATAGTAATCGAGAATTTGTTAAATGGCTGGATTTTTTAATATTTTGTTGTCTGTGGCAAGTTAAGCTAATATTTTGTTATGTGAATAAATATGGTTTCTTGGTCAAACTATAGTTTTGACCAAGAAACTATGCATCAGCATCAAAGAAATTCAGTTTTTAATTAGAGGATTAGCCTTGTCAATAGATTTTCAAACTGGGCATCCGCAGGAAGGACCGTTTCTTTAAAGAACTTCTCTGAGAATTTCCCCTTTTGCCACAAAAGTTCCTAATTATTCTGCCAATCTTGTTCAGTTTTCCAATAGGGGCAGTGGGGGTTGAGCAGAGATAAATGGGCAAAGGGTGCTTTCATTATTATTTTCCTGGCTTGATGATATAACCTGTGGGGTTTCAAACCTGTAATTTTCCTTTTTTGATGACATCCCTTGTTTTCTTTGAATTCAAAACTAGTTTAAAATCTCCCGCTGGAAATCTGTTTTTCTGGGTGAGATGGAAAGAAACTCCAGCAGAGTATTCTAGTATTTTTAACTAATAAGGTATTTGGTGCATAAGGACTAAATACTTGATAAAACTGATTTGAATGGGTTACCTCACAATGGAGTGTGCTATCCACTGTTCTTCTCTATATTTGGTTCTAATTGGGATAGTTGTGTATAAGATTGCAAATCTGCCAGGCTTCTTTAGCTTCCACTTCCACATAATCTCACTGCCACATTTCAGGAGTGCATCTTAATATCTTGTTTTGGATATTTTCCTCGTTGGTAGTTTCTCGAAAACTCAGCTTTGTGTTATACTGATTTGTCCTTTGTCTTTGCCTTCCTTTGAGGTCCATTTTTTGATTCCAAATCTTTTGTTTGTCCAATTAAACTTCCCTTTTTGGGTTTACATCAGTAAACGAAATCGGGACATGTCATCTACTATCCTCCTCTCTGCAAGGATCCCAAACCTTAGAACCCCCATTGTAGTCTTTGAGTTCAAAACTAGGTTAAAATCTTCTGCTAGAATTCTGTTTTGGTAGGTGGAGACTGAGAGAAACTCAAGGAAAGAAATCCAGAAGTTTTTCTTTACCAAAGAGTTCTTTGGCACAAAAATATAAATACTTGAAAAAACTGATTTGAACGGTCTACCGCGCAATTGACTGCTATTCAATGGTTCTGATAGTTTGAAGTGTTCCGTAAGATCGTTAATCCGCCAAACAATCCTTTAGTTTCCACTTCCACATAATCTGCTTGCCACCACATTGAATTTATAAGATTCTTAGCTCATCTTGGTATCTTTGAGCAAGGACATTGCTAGTTTTCATATTAGTGCTTTCCTACTGTCAGGATTGCTGAGACCCCGACAATTACAGTGCATCTTCATATATTACTGGTTTTTTCCTTGATAGATTGCTTGAAACCTAGAAGCTTTAATTTTGCTAGTCTCTTTCTATTGTGCTTTTTTGCTTTCCATCCAGGGCCTTTTTTTTGTGCCTATCCTATGAAGAGAGTAGTGTGGGGCATTTTTTTTTTCTGAGTGAACAAGTGAAGGACCAGCTTCATAGGATCTGTCTCCTTCCCATATTTCATTGGAGGAAGCAGGCAATGATATAGATTTGGGGGTAAATCTTCACTCTGCTGATCTTTTTGAGCCTGGATATCATTCTGATGTTCATTGTCAACTTCTCCATCTTCCACTTTTGAACACTGAGGTCTGCCTTTGGATCTTGTTTGTTCCCTATTCCACTCTGCTCTTCTCGTGGACCATTTTCTGGAGCTTCAAATGAATTTTGAACTTCTACTGGTTGCTGAATCTTTTTTGGTCCCTGATTTTTTTATTTTAAAAACTGTTTTGCTACTTTTTAAATCATTCATCCTCCTTTGGAGATTCTTTCAGGAGTGGATTAGATTTTTTTGGACAGATGCTTGCAAAATAACCATACTAATGCATTTGAGCTGAATATGCTCACAGTCTAGTTTCTATATATGTGCTGAATCCCTTATTTGAATTTTCACGGTCTCCTGAAGGCTCTTTGCAAGTCTACTTCCACACGTATTTTCATATATTGTCATCTTTTGTCTAAGAACTTTCCTGGCTTGTTCCCGATTTCTTTAAGGGTTTTGTCATCCCATAATTTTTTTTGGCGAAATGGGAGATGAAGCCATATTCTGGAATAACAGTGGGAACTTAGTCGTTGGTCAAAACTTATTGACCAGTGATTGGGGTACAAGCTGTTTGCTCGCATGAACCATGGACCACCTCTGAAATCTTTTCTACCCTCTTTTGGTTTATACTTTAAACAGAAATGAGTCAAAATACTTTACACGGTTAAATAGCCAACTGCCGCGTGAACAAGAGGAACCCATTAAATCTTTATCGAAGTCCCATTGAAATTATTAAAATATATTCAGTTAAGTGCAGAGCTTTATTTACTGGGAGTCCTGAGTTCACCCACTGAGCGAGGAGAAACCTCCAGCCTCCATCCTTTTCAGAAATTTAGAAGCCAATACTCTTCAAGCTGGCTTGGCTTTCTGGGCTGCTTCACCAGGAAGATCCTGAAGGCGGCTGCAGTCTGAACTAAGGGATGCGAGGGGTGACATACATCAGGGCATACAAAATGGGGGTTTCAGGAGATTTTCCTATCAGGGAAAAACTGTTTAGGATGGTAAGGTAGATGTTAGCCATGCAATCAAAACTATTTGATCCTTTTTTATCTAAATTTCTTACATTCAACAATACTTGCCTTGTTTGCCTATTATTTTAGTTTAGTTGCCGGCCTTAAGGACAGTTTTCATATAACAAATGCCCTTTCTTATGTTTGTTATGAATATTTTCAAGAATTGATACGTCGATGCTCTTTTTTATATTTGTTATGAATATTTCCTTTTTTTTTATATGTTTGTTATGAATACTTTTCTGTAAAGGTTCTTCATTGGTTCTTTATGCCATTTTATGAGCAACTAACGATGTATTTGTGGAGTACAATAGGTTTTTTTGTGCTTCCTTTTGTTGACAAGTAGAAAATTGAATTGGCTTCGAGAAGATTTTGGAACCAACTTGAAATCGCCCCTTTTTATGCGTTGTGGAGTACAATAGGTTTCTTTGTGCTTCCTTTTGTTGACAAAGTAGAAAATTGAATTAAATTTAAAATTTAAAAAAGTAGAAAATTGAATTAAATTTAAAATTAAAAAAAGTAGAAAGTTGAATTGGCTTTGAGAAGATTTTGGAACCAACTCGAAATCACCCCCTTTTTGTGTATCATTATATAAGCATTGAGCATTATGCCACGCGATTAATATGATTAAAGAGATACAGTGTAGTTTAAAGGTTCTACGGCTCTTTTTTCGGTGATTTTATTTTTCCGTTTGATTTGCCCCAAATCTGGGGAGGAATGGTTGGATCTGCAGATTTGAGTGGCTAAGTTTGTATAATTGGAGTGCCCCAGGGGTTTTTCAGCAGGTTGAATCTGTTTAAGCATTCAGAAATGCAATTTAAACAATAAAAAATAGCGTTTGTAGATATTGGCCGAAATTCATGCCCTCATTTGTATATACGACAAATATACAATTTTTTTAGTTTGACATGCACATGCACATGTATATACAAGAGTTTAACATGGATATATATATATACACTTTGTATGCCTTCCTTGAATAATTTATCAAGGACAATGATAATCGTGTGAGATTAACATAGGAATATATTTCGACCTTAAGGTGGTGTTCATCATGTTTAATAATTGATTTAGTACATTTGAATGGATAAACTAGGTTTTAAATTTCTATGGGATGGAATTTTGATCTATATGATAAGTAATATTTCATGTGTATGCTATTGAAATATTGAAATGTGTGGATGGACGTGTTGCTGTGTTCTCATCTGGCTTTTATATTGACAATAAAATAATAATGCCTGTAAAAAATGCCAAAATGGGAATACATAAAAAAAAATCCCCGATTCACTCTTTATGTGTAGATTTATCAAACCAAGAAAAATCTCATGAAGCGATTAGGTGGTGGGGCACCCAATTGTTCATTAATGCAGATTTATCAAAACAAGAAAATCACCTAATTGTTCATTAATGTAGATTTATCAAAACAAGAAAATTCTCATGAAGCATTTGTATGCTTGAACAAAGTACCTTTTCGACCAAGCACCCTTGTGACATGACATTTCCAAATAATTAGAAATCTGAGTTCCAACAAACTAAGGACCAAACAACATCAAAATAAATGATCCAAGGTTGTCAAGAAATGATGACTACCAGGTTAGCGAGGTTGAAGATAAGTACCCTTGTGACATGACATTTCCAAATAATTAGAAATCTGAGTTCCAACAAACTAAGGACCAAACAACATCAAAATAAATGATCCAAGGTTGTCAAGAAATGATGACTACCAGGTTAGCGAGGTTGAAGATAAGTGGCTATATAATATGCATACATCAACCTATTGTAATGTAGAAATTTAATGACAAAATCAGCAAGTAAATATTTTGTCGTACACTTGGCAACCTAGAGATCACAGTTTTAAATGAATTCTGAAATGTCTAAATCCACTTTCAGAAATTACTACAAGCAGAAATATACATTGCTAAACAATTTTGTAGTAGAATAAACACAATGAACAACAATCATTCAACTCAGAAATACTCGGAAATTTAGGCAATGACAGGGAAAACCCCAATGTAGGGAATTCCAATGAGAAACCCAATGAGAGAGAGAGAGATTTATATAGCTTCAGGAAAGTACATAACAACAACAATACAATTTTCAGCAAGAGAAATCTACTTACAACACAAAACTGTCCCTCACAATATTTTGCCTTGGGAAATGTGCCAAATCTGCACTGTTGTACGACCTGTCCATAAATCAGCACCTTGGAAAATGTGCCCACAGTTTGCTGTACGTATTGATTTGTACGGCCACGTTGCAGCAAGAAAAATCTTAAAAAATAGTCTCAAAAATTGTGCCAAACAATTTTTTGATTTTCGTGTCCTCTTTTTCTTGTTGTATGGATTGAACAGACTATATGGATCTACAGTGCAGCCTCCAACAACAAGAATAACTATCATCACTCACACAAAAATATTCTTTTGGGATTTGTTCCCAATCTCTCTTGGGAAATGTGCTTTTCTTGCTGTCCCAACTTTTTTCTCTCACGCTATCTCAAAAATCTCTCTCAATCTCCTCATTGTATCTTGCACACTATCCAATGCATGCTCTTATAATCTGAAAGTGACATTTTCCCTTCTCCAACCATAGATCTAATGGCCAAGATCTAATTTTGTCTTTACAAGATCAAGGTTCATGATTCATTCCCTCTAAAATAAATCACTTTAAAATATTAAAGTACATTTTCACTTTATAACATAAGTGCACTTTATGAGATAAAGTCAGTTTAATATTAAAATGTACACTTTATTATAAAGTCACTTTAATAAAAGAAACACTTTATCACAACTTTATAAAAACCCATTACAAAGTCAAGTGTCTAGTAGTGTAGGCACAAGGTTACTTTTGCATGCAAGACAAAGATGCAGAGTACCTCTTGAGCTAAAAAGCTAACACTTTCTCTTAGTGTGAGATATACTTGCCGCCATCTTCATCATCTGGTCCCATCACACTGTACTCAATAGGAGCTCCCTCTGAACCTGGAGCCATCCTCAACACCTGCACATAACTCGAACCAGAAGACATCCTCCTGACAACTACATTGAACCTTGAGCCATCCTCAACACCTGCACATAACTCGAACCAGAAGACATCCTCCTGACAACTACATTGAACCTTGAGCTCCTAGGAGAATCCACTCCACCCCAAGCATCGGTTCGATCACACTAACTGAGCCTTCTGTTGGTGCTCAGAAGAGACTCCCTCTCTTCCCTCGGAATGCAACACTGAATCCTTGGGCCCACGACAGTGTCAGGTGCCTCCTGCTCCTCATTCAACACTGTATCATAACATGAAGGTTGTCCTCGCAACATGTACATGTCCACCCGATCACCAATCAACGATGGTTCAATCGGGTCCACTCCCTCCCTGCAAATAAATATGTGTCCCCTCTTGAACAATGTACAATATCCAACATCCTCGAAGGCTGAGACTAAGAGCAAGTTAACCCTCAACCCTAGAACAAAGAGAACTTCATCAAGCTCCAGAGATCCTCCATACTCGAGTCGGACTCTAACCCTTCCAATTCCACGTACAACTTGTGCCATACCACCTTCACTCTCCACCAGTTGGTTAGGACTTGTCTCTATGATAATAAGGAATGCTCACCAGATTCTATTCTCGTCATGTGACAAGAGGCTCCATTGTCAACAATCCATCTGAAATCACTCCAAATCCTTCACTACCGACACTGGATACTAGAGTAACCAAAGAAAATTCCTTATCAAACTTGGAAGAAAAGTCTTCCATAGCTGTTGCAGCGGTTGTCTCAGGCCCTTCTTGTTCATTCCTCTTCTTCTTCTTCTCTGGACACTGAGAAACAAGGTGCCCCAACTGGTTGCATTAGTAACATCTGACTTTACTCGAGTCCCTCTCAAAATTTTCTTTCTTCTTGCTCTTTGCAGCAAGAGCAAAATTCTTCTCAGTGCTGTCTTCCTTCTGACCATTGCTATGAGATCTCTTCCGAATTTCCTCGAGTGAATCGTCCCAAAGTTTGCTCCAATCTGGAAGATGCTCACGACCCACCACACTTCACGAAGACTTCCCATTCCTTGGTGAAGCCTTTCAAGGCTATCCTCACCAACTATGAATCCGATATGACTTCCCCAACTGCAACCAACTCATCTTTCACTTGAGCTACCCGGGTAAGATAAGAAGACACACTCTCCCCCTTATCCATCTTGGCGTCATGCAACTTATACTTCAAAGCTATCTTTCGATTTTCATTTTTCACCTCAAATAAATTCTTCAAAGTTTACCACATTGCATAAGGTGTCTTCTTCTCAGACAGATGTGGAATGAGAGGGTCTTTCATACCATCTAGAATGATCCTCTGAGCTTTGGCCTCCTTTACTTCATGAAAATCCAAAACAACAATGTTTGATGTGGGAGCCACAACAACAGAACTGACATAGTTCCAAATCTTGTTCTCTATGGTGAACCAAGTTGGTTCACTATGTAAATACCCAGTATAAATAGGACAATACACAATAATACATTTAAGGATAGTAAATATATTTAATAATAATGTATAAGAATATGATATGAATGAAATCCTTACAAATGGGGAATGAGGGCTTGTATAGATATCCTGCACAAGAGTGCCTTTTCATAAGAGACATGACCTTTCATACGTCACGTCTCTTCATAATTAATAATTACTTATTAGTTATTATTTATATGTACATATTTATATATATTTATGTTTGTTACATTGCCTTCCCTTTAGAAATGCTTTGTCTTCAAAGCATGTTTATGGAGAGACTTCTTCGTTTTGGCTTGCAATGTCTTTGCATGACTCTCTGTTTTTGGTGGTGTTAAGATTGATGATATCAAACGATATGAGTGGCGAAGAGTTGAACAAAACTGTCAAATTGTGAAAGGGTCAGACCATCCTAATTCAATCTTTTGCAGAATGTTGCACTTCCACGATGAATGATTATCATGAGATTTACTTGGGTTGGTATCAATATTTTTCGGACGATAATTTAGTCGTTCTCGTCTCGAATGACATTGATATTCTAACTGGTTAAGATATTTGTTCTTATGATTTGGGTGTCGATAAAGATTTATAACATGATTTTTCCTTATCATACTTGTAGCATTTTCTTCATTTAATTTCTATATATGAATTTCTTCATGTACCGATGTCGTTTTGTTAATCGCTGAATTTCGATTAGTAAGTATTCCTGGATCTTCCATCGTTTGTACTCCAACATATCTATATGTTTTTTCTTCAACTGGATTGACATCTTCTTGAGCTTTAATGTTTGGATTTTCAAGTTTCTCTTCTTTCAATTTTTTGATTTGTTCTAGTAGCTCGTGATTGAGGTTTTTCAAACGAGATTTTTCTTCATTTTTTTCTAATAGGTTCTTCTCGAGTTCTTGATTCTCTTGTTCCAACTTTTGAACACATTGTTTTCGAACCTTTGAATTCTTGATTTGTGTAAATAGTTTTTTACTGTATTCTTTTAAACGAGAAATTTCTTCACTTTTATCCTTTATATTTTATCAAATTCTTTTTGCATTCTTTGTATTGCTTTTTTATTTTCTTGAAGTATCACTTCTGAGATATCGTTAAAGTCTTATGGTGTTGCAGAATCTGGCTCCGATGTGGTGTCTTGTAATGTTATCATTTTCTCCTTATAGGGGAAGGTCACAATCTTTTTCTCTGTGTTTAATATAAAGGTACCTAGACTTTTAAACTAGGGTAACCCGATGACAATGCCAACTTCTTCTTGATACATATTTGTAATATAAAATAGAGAAATATACTCATATTCATCAATCGTCACTTGTAACTCCTTAATTTGAAAAATATATATTTTTTCAATTATATTCGGCTCTGGAATTAATAACCGATTTGCCAAATTAATATTAATGTAATTTTCATTATAGTCTAAATTGTTAAGGATATTATCTTCTCTTCATTAAATACTACCCTTTAATGTTAAAAAACCATAACATACGATTGGACAACCTTCATAATTTTTTTTTCCCTTCCTTCATTTTATCAGAATCCATTTTGACTTCCGACGATATTTATGATAATAATTTTTTGATAATTTATTTAAGTATAACCCTTTTTATATAACCTTGATTTGAAAATCAAAGAATCTTTAATTACACCTTCCTTACTCTTTAATTCTTTAGCTACTTTAATACTACGTCTATATATAAAATTGAATTTTAAATGTCTCTTCAATCCTTTATAACCTTTTGTCTCTTTAACTTCACTTTAATTACGTCGAAAGACGTACACCTATTGACAATGGGTACAATTAATGATCTTTTAACCTTATTTAACCTTAAACCCTAATCTGATGGTTATGCATTGAATATGCTGGCATATTCTTAGTCGTCCTCCAAAATCAATGGATAAGATTTTTTGTTCATAACTTTCTTGCATTTATCAAGGCATCCGTTAACATGTTTACTTTTTAACATTTACCTAATCACATTAAAAAATTACTGTAAGGATGTGTAATTGCCATGTTCCATTTATCAACCTAATGCAGTCAAACGTTTCATATTACCACAGACGGATTACCACAAACGTTTTATATTAGGGRCACACATTCTCAGTATAATATTGGGGGCACGCGTTATCAGCGACTACCTTTCAGCGTTCTCAGCCGCGAGTKAGCGACTGTGCTAGTTTAAAACTCTTTTCTTTTTCTTCACTTTAAGTTTTTGAAATATCATTTTATTCCTTATATTTTTTTTTTACTCACGAATGGTACTTTTCACTTTTAATAAAAAAAAAGTAATATAACCCTTGTACCCTTATCAATTGGTTTTAATCTTTATTTTTTTAAATGGCACTTCAATTCACCTTTTTACTTTAGAATGGCGGCTAAAAGGAATGGCCAATTATTATCTATGGTCACGTTTATATGGCCTTTAACAATAGTTTACTAATTGATGGGTTGGGTCGTGACCGTATGAGAGGGTAGAAGCGACACGTATTTGTACGGACGAGTATAGAGTATATTCAACAGATTTGTAAGGATGAGTATCGAGTACGGACGACACAAAGGTTGTACGGATTGTAGGCGACACAAGTACAGAGGTACGACTGATTTTAAAGATGGTGTCTAATTATTTAATTATTGAAAATGGTATGGAATTGTTAAGGCGGTTGTGAGACAAACAATGTATGACCAAATGGCTAGAAATTAATGGATGTACGCAAATCGATGGTTGAATAAATTGATCGTTGTACGGAATTAAAATTGGGCAATTTCGCAATTAATTCAACAACAACTGCAATTTGTATGTGTGTACAGATCAATAATTGGTGAATTAAATCAGTGTTACGATTTAATTTTAGTTGCATATGATTGTACGGATTTGCAGAAAAATATGGCTGGTTGTAGTGTTGATACTTATGTTATTTTGCAGCCAATTTGATCTTCTTTTCACTAGAATTTCTCAATTGATATCAGTATATTTTTTTGTTTTGTTTTTAATTTTATATATAGTAGCAACATAATGATCTTCACTGTAATTCTAGTTCCTTGAGATGATAATTTATCTCGAATTTGTAGCAAAATAATATTTCTTCAACAGATTGGTAAACTTGATATGTTTTTTTTTTTCCTTCAACTTCAAATTGAAATGTTGTACAGAATAATCTTTTTCAATGGAAATTCGAGTTTTCATTGACTAAGGGCTAAGTTTCTAGTCAATGACCTACATAATTTTTGTGTGGCCAAAGGCCAATAGTGATGTTGCCAAGGGCAACAAAATTTTGACAAAAAAATATAATGACCAAGAGCCAGGATAAGAATTGTTCTGATACCACTGTGGTGAACCAAGTTGGTTCACTATGTAAATATCCAGTATAAATAGGATAGTATACAATAATCCATTTAAGGATAGTAAATATATTTAATAATAATGTATAAGAATACGATATGAATGAGATCCTTACAAATGAGGAATGAGGGCTTATATAGATATCATGCACAAGGGTGCCATTTCATAAGAGACATGACCTTTCATATGTCACGTCTCTTCATAATTAATAATTACTTATTACTTATTTATATTTACATATTTATATATATTTATGTTTGTTACATTCTCCTTAAGAACAACGAACATCCAAACCTTCCACTGCAAATAGTTGGAAATGCCATCCAACTGATCCTCAAATCTAATGCATGCAACCATATTCCCTATTACTATTCAAAGGAAAACAAACAATATATTCTCCCCTTGAAACTTGCCCAAAAATCTCACTGTTCACTGCAACTCAGAGCCCAAGCTCTGATACCATGTAGAAATTTAATGAAAAAATCAACAAGTAAATATTCTATCATACACTTAGCGACCTAGAGATAATTGTATTAAATAAACTCTGAAATGTCTAAACCCACATTCAAAAATTACCATAAGCAAATATACACATTGCTAAGCAATTTTGCAGTAGAATAAACACAATGAACACCAATCATTCAACTCAGAAATACTCAGAAATTTAGGCAATGCCAGGGAAAATCCAATGTGGGGAAACCCAATGAGAGAGAGAGATTTATATAGCTTCAGGAAAGTACATAACAACAACAATACAATTTTCAACAAGAGAAATCCACTTACAACACACACCACTGCCTCCACAATACTCTGCCTTGGGAAATGTGCCAAATCCGTATTGCTGTACGATCTGCCCAAAAATTAGCACCTTGGAAAATGTTCCCACAGTTTGTTGTACAGATTGATCTGTACGACCCTACTGCAGCAATAAAAACCCTCCAAAATACCTAAAAAATCGTGCCAAACAATGCTTCGATTTTTGTGCCCTCTTTCCTTTGCTGTATGGACTGTACGGATCCGTACAATACAGTCTCCAACAACAACAATAAGTATCAACATTCACACATAAATATTCCCTTGAGATTTGTGCCCAATCTCTCTTGGAAAATGTGCCCTCCTTGCTACCCTAACTTTCCTCTTTCAAGCTATCTCATAAATCTCTCTCAATCTCCTCATTGTATCTTGCACACTACCCAATGCATTCTCTTATAATATGAAAATGACCCTTCACCTTCTCCAACCCTAGATCTAATGACCAAGATCTAATCTTGCCTTTACAAGATCAAGGGTATGATTCATTTCCTCCAAAATAAATCACTTTAAAATATTAAAGTACATTTTCACTTTATAACATAAGTGCACTTTATGAGATAAAGTCACTTTAATATTAGAAGGTACACTTTATTAAAAAGTCACTTTAATAAAAAAACCACTTTATCACAACTTTATAAAAACCCACTACAAAGTCAAATCTCTAGTAGTGTAGGTACTGTTGATATTATGGTAGCTACGGGAGGGGTATTTACCTCCACGTGTGAACCTGACAAGAATAGAAGACTCCGGGAAGCAAGAGAAACCCTAATGAGTTGGCTAATAACCCTAGAAGACTTGTTGGCTCAAGAAGATAATATATATTAGGTTATTAGCCTACACAAGAAGAAGTCGGCCAGAAGACTTAATATATACTGAACAGACAGGTACTCAGAAGGAGAAGTCGGCCCTAGTAAGTCTTCCAGAACCACTATAAATATAGGGCGCTAGTCTCTCATTTGACACATCTCAGCAGTTGCAGAGAGCTAGTTCTACGCAATGCAGTTACAGTCTTGTGCGCATGTTTGGAGGAGAGCTGCTGGAGCAGCTGATGCAGCTAGCAGTTATGTTTTGGCTTGGACTATCTCTTGGCTAGGGTTTGGAACATCTGATCAGCGTTTGTTGATGCACTATCCTTGGGGAAAGGTGCGCTACCCTTTGTATGGCTATCTAGCCTCGGGTTTGCTTCCGGAATGATTCTCTGTCAAGGTTAAGGTGCTCAGAGGGTGGCTTCAACCTATGGTTGGGTGACAAGGGTATTGTCAATGGTAAAACGAGCACACATCCTTCATATTTTAACAGGTTATGGGCCCACAGCTCCTTCATTCAGTCTAAACGCTGGAAGGAAACATAGCCGCTAGGATATTGAGCTCGCTGAGGAATTGCTGCTAGGGTTACTAGCAGAAGCAACTTCTAAGACACTGTCGTTAGGGTTACTAGCAGGAGCAGTTGCAGAAACCCTAATCCTCTTGTTGAGGAACCTTAAGTGAATGGATTGACCTAATTTCCGGATAGATCAAATCACTCTAGCCTAACGCATCTCCTGACACTCTCAGCAAGCCAAGACGTAAAGTCTGAGTTTATGGTCAAATCTACGGTTTGACCAAGTCAAAGCAGCCATGACTTATTCTATGAAGTCAGAGAACAAGTTAGATGGAGCCTTTAACTTCAGAGCATGGAAGATAATGATTGACCTCATCCTTGCCAAGAATAAAGTGCTAGATATCGTGAAAGGAAAGATCGTGAGGCTAGAGTTTGAAGAAGGAAAAGAGAAGGAACTGCAGAACATTGCAGCTATGGAGAAGTTCAAAGACAATGATATCAATGCTATGAGTATCATAGTGGAATCTATAAAAGACCACTTGATACCCTACATCTCCCATCTTGACTCATCGAAGAAGATGTACGATGCCCTAACAAATCTCTTCTCGGTCAGAAACATTGGACAAGTTATGAGTCTGAAGAATGAGCTCCGTGACATGAAGATGAATGATGATGATAACATAGCATCATATTTTGTGAGAGTATCTTAGTTAAGAGATCAACTACAAGCTATTGAAGAGATCATCTCAGAAAAGGAGTTGGTAAATATATTACTCAATGGTCTTCCTAAGACGCGGGATGCATTTTCTGCAAGCATGAACACAAGAAAGGAGTATCCGACATTTGAAGAACTTTGGACTTGCTGTGCTCAAGAAGAATCAAGGATCAGTGCAAAAGAGAAACCCCAAAAGAAGTACAACGATCAAGCCTTCACAACAAGATTCAAGAACTTCAGGGACAAAAGGAAGTTTGGTTCAAGGAGGAAGCCAAATCAAGAGAAAGACATTTCAGAAGTACAATGCTTCAACTATCCAAAGTATGGTCACTACAAGAATCATTGTCCCGAGCTAAAGAAAAGGAAGAAAAAACACGAAGAATCAATTGCCGAAGAAAAGGAACCTACAAAGAAGACTAAGCATGATGGAAGAAACTTCTTCTTCTAAAGGTAACAAAACTCTTCTTATTTCTTGTACATATCCTGTTTGTATCATCTCTGTACATATCTTGTATATCTATCTCTTGGAAGATAATGTGTTCCAAGAAGAACTATACCTATGGAAGAACAACAAGATAAGAATGGATATCATTAGATAATACACATGAAAGGATGAAATACAAATCATGTGGAAGCTATTGCAAGATAAGCCGAATCAATCATGAAGAGACTTAGAAGAAGCAAAGACATAAAGAAGTCAGCAATCGAGAATAAATTGGAAAAAGACTTATGACGCTTTGTAGAAGACAACAAGATGGAAGCGTGGACTTTGTTAGACAAGAAAGCCAATTATATATTGCAGAAGACAATAAGGATGCAGATGGAAGCATGGACTTTGTTAGACGGAGGGAGCCGATTATATGCACTCATACATGAAACAAGGATTAGGAGGGAGCTAATCCTATGATCCATTGAAGATGATGAAGTATATATCCATGATAGTAGCCATGAAAGACAATACGTATTCTTCATAGAGAATCCTTAAAGTATCCCTGGTTGTTCATCCACATCCGTGATCCTATGATGGAATCTTTAGGGCATGGAATCTATAAGAAACTCCATGGACCCGAGAACTAAAGAAACACAT
>JZKD02S1662490.1:494412-513740 GCA_000966675.3 Picea glauca
GGCAAGAACATTCCTCACCTTACTACCCCCAAGCCAATGGGCAGGTGGAAGTTGTAAACAAGACTCTCAAGAAGATTCTCCAGCGAACCATCAACTCAGCCAAGTCAAACTGGCATTTGATGTTATACTCAACATTATGGGCTTACCGAATATTAGTGAAGACTGCAACTGGTTTCTCACCTTTCCAACTCGTTTACGGGCTGGAGGCAGTCTTGCCTATCGAATGTCAAATCCCATCTCTGAAATTGGCAGTACAGTTATTGCCAGACACTTCTCCACTGGAAGAGCGGTTAGTACACCTTGAGCAGCTTGATGAGCAGTGTCACGATGCGGCCCTAGACAATGAGGCTCATAAACATAAGGTCAAGTGTCAATATGATAGGTACGTTCGCCCTCAGATTTTTTCGGAGGGCGACCTTGTCCTGGTCTACGACCAAGATAAGGACCCTCTGGGGGCAGGAAAGTTTAAACCCATGTGGTTCGGACCCTTCATTATAAAAAAGGTATTAAAAAAGGGTGCTTATCGTTTGGTTGATTTTTAAGGGAATGCTTTGGCGGAGCCTAGGAATGGGCTCTACCTCAAGAAATATTACTCATAGCCAGGTCACTGTGGGTAACTTTTTGTAACATATGTATAGTCTTTGTACTATTACTTTTTACGTTTCTTTTAAAAAGTGTTATGGACGTGTCATTGATGTTATCTTTCGTCAATATGGCAGATGTCAAGTGAGTCCGAGGTGTTCATTGGGTATGTGGACGGGGCTAGTCGACACACACGGAGGCTTGCCTCCGCAGCTTGGGTAATCTTTACACCACAGGGTCAACTGTTATCTTTCGGAGGTATATGCTTAGGTAACACCACAAATAATGTTTCCAAGTATAGTGCAGTTATTGAGTTGCTTCGGGACACATTGTCATTGGGCATCTCTCATCTCCGGGTCTATCTAGACGCTCAACTGGTTGTGTCGCAGCGAAACAGAATATACCGGGTTCATGATCCAACTTTACACCGACGATTCCTTAGGGTACGTCTCTTAGAACACAACTTTGATTATATTTCATATTTTCATGTTCCTAGGAGATTAAACCAAATCACAGATACTCTAGCTAATCAAATTCTAGATTGGCATCTTGCCCACATATAAAAAGATCATGGACATAAACATGTAAATACATTTTTGCACACATAATCCATAATACACAAAAAAGAGATAAAAACCATATATAAACATCATAAAATCACTAGAGTACATAGATGGACGCAAGCGCCTCAAAAGTGGGAACAGTAACGAGTCACCGAGCTTATGCCCTCAAAAAAATATACATATTAGTGCTCGTGGCACATAAAAAGTCTAAAGTCTGTTAAGGGCCTATGGGCCCTGTTATAATCATCTACTGCACGGGCTAAACGCCTAAACAATCATACCGATGTCTGAGGTGCCCCCACAACATGAGTCTGCATGGATGACGGCAGGTCCTCTATCTTTGCCATCGGGACTGTGCGAGTGAGCACAGTGAAGTTCCGCTCAACTCGCCTAAGGACCCTCTCGACCTCTCCTGCTGGGAGGTTCCCTGCTACTGCTGCTCCCCCAACGGCGGCAGCTGCGGCTTCTGGCCGTGGGCGATGCCTGTTCCGTGCATAGTCGGTAGGTCGCACGGGTCCCACATCTGTATGCAATCAAACGTTTACCCATCAAATACTCTGGCATACAAAAATGATATATAACAAAAAGACATAAAAATTACATATGCAAATAACAAAAAAAAAAAACTACAAAGGTGGAGACTTACCCATCTCCCCTCGCTCCTCACCAGGAGGCACGGGTATCTCTGGATCTCTAGAGAAGTTGATCCCCGCATATGGGTAGTCCTCGATAGCAGGGATCTGTCGTGACAGCCAAGCAAAAAAGTCATCGTCGAAGGCCTCAACGGTCCTTCCACCACCCTGTCACGGTAGTAACACTTCCCATCTGCATACTGTGGGGAAAAACGCCATATGTCCTCGTACTACAACCCAAGGACTGAAGTACGAAACTCTCTCGAAAAAGAACGAACACAAGATAGTCCCGAACCCGAAGTTCCTCTATGTCCGCTGTCGGAAATCTGTCAATTTCCTCTTCATACACTCCAGCAGTGTGGTACTCCAATAAAAAATTTGTGCATTCTTGCACTGGATAACACAGTTCATCTGTGCGCGCAAAGCCTGGTGCACGGCTGCTGAGCCGTTAATCCGTCCAATAAGCAACAATATAGTCTGTAGTGCCAAGTTGGTAATCTTGCTAATAGGCACCTAGGAACCTCTACGATCGGTCCCAGCCTCACAGTACTCAGCTACTAACTCCGAGATCTTGCTCAGCCCCGCAGGAAAAGTCTGAAAGTTGACTGGTTCCCCTCTCCTTGAGAGGCCAGTCAGAAAGTAAATATCCTCGGTGGTGGGCACCAAGGATTGCCCCTCTAGCATAAACGCCTCTGCGTCAGGATGCTAGTAATCAATCAAGGCGTTCAATAGCCTTGGTTGCGCGTGCATGAACGGACATAGAAAAAATTTGAGCAAACCGCACTGCGTCAGCACGGCCACAACATTCGGATCTGTAGCAACCAACTCACTGATTGCCTCATGCTCCCTTTCCCTCCACTGGACATACATCCTGCCAACACAAAAAGGTAAAGGAGGGTCAATACTTATTTTCATTGTCTTTTTCATCAATAGGGGGGGGTACACGTGGCCTGTCGAGGTGACAGTCGCGTGTACATGTGCGCAGGCTTTTCTCTGCATGCATGTACACGCGGGCTGTCTCTAGACAGCCCGCGTGTACCTAGGGCCGACCTTTTTAAGGTCGACGCCCACCCCAAAAAACAACTTAAAAGCTTAAATTGAAGTATTGAATAGTTAGATAAGGGAGTTTGTACTTACTTGGTCCAAGAAGAAGTTTGTTTCGTCCACTGTAGCTCCCAGAATCACGATCTTTGGCAAAGGGGGTCTTTTGGCTCCAGAGTCAATTTCCAAATCAGCAATGGTGATAATGAGCTGCCAGCTTCTATTTATAGACTTTTTGGCTTCTTTTTGTCATTTTTTTGGCCCCCCTTATCAATTTATTTATATCAAAAACCATTTAGAGTGATCTAGGAGTTATATGGGAGGGATTTGATCAGGTATTGGGACGTTTTTTTTTGAGTTTCGAAAATATATTGACGGTCCATAAAAAAAATTTATTTTTTCAAAAATCAACTTGAGCATATAGGGTAGGATATCACCCCACCTTTTTCATCTTGTTGCCTTTTTCTTATGCTATAGGATCGATCCCATCTAGTTGTGACACAGAACTGTCATATCTTCTCTAGAAGTGTCGCAACTTGGTGGTAGAGCTTACCAGAACATGGATTCCCTAGGTAGGTCCTGGTTGCATTATGGTGTCCATGCCGTTTCTAACAACACTGTAGGCTCGGGAGTCCATATAGTCTTTCCTGAATATGAGTTTGAGCCTCATTTGCATGAGTCTTTTTTAACTCTTTGTCTTACCCTCAGGACTCCCAAACAATAACGGGTCTCCTTTTAAGCCCTTTTCAGACCTTTTAAAAATGAAAAGATTGCCGAGCGATCTTGTGACCCTTCACGCTCGTTAAACTGAAATTTGAATCATGTTTGTCCGGTGGTAGTTTACCCCTTTTTCGGTCCGTACGGTCAACTATATGAACAAAGGTATACTCTATCGAATTTCCATTCTTTAGAAGAGTACTCTCAGGTATAATTTTATTCCTTTTTCGGGCCCGAGGGACTAAACTTACGAAAAAGAAACCCCCATGGAGTCCATAGTTAAGCTCTTTTCAGACTCCCTAAAATTGAAAAGATTGCCGAGTGACCTTATTCTTTCACACTCGTTAAATTGGTCCAGAAGAATATTCCTGACGGAGTCCATAGTTAAGCTTTTTTCAGATTCCTTAAAAGTGAAAAAATAGCCGAGTGAACTTGTCCTTGTCACACTCGTTAAAATGGTTTTGAATTGACGTCTAATCGGTGCTAGTTTATCCCTTTTTTGAACCGACTAGACTATTGTCGAAAAAGGTACCCCAATGGAGTCTCCTTTTATGCTTTTTTAGACTCTCTAAATATGAAAAACCACTGAGCTTACCTTCTCTAGGCTCGTTAAACTTACATCGAAGGATGTTACCATTGTGTGTTCTATCAACCGCATTTTCATACCTTATCCACCAGCCTTGTGACAGTTTGCTTCTGGGTCTTAACACCTTTGGCCGCTGGAGGATTTTTCTCGAGTATCATCCTACCAGAACATCAGTCTTGTCCTTGTGCCTTGAGCTTGTATGTTTGCAGTACTCGTTCCTCCATTGTAACGTAAAATTCCTTTATTCTTTTTAAAAAATTATCAAAAAGAACAAAAAAATCAAATATACCCCAAAAAGAGGATGGGGAAAGTATTTTCTTTATTGGTAGCATAATGAGTCGCCCTTGGATAAAGCACATATGTCCATTTGATTATCAGATTATGGGATGTAGTATGACCTTAGGAAGCTTTTCTCGCTATATAGAATTGTGTCCTCCACTGTTTAGTTACTCTTCCAAACATATGGAGAGTTTGCGTTGCCTCCTGCTTTGTAGACTTATGATTAACATATATGATGCCTGAGTCTTATCACTTGTCGTGCTATTGTCCAAGGGAGGTTTGTCACTAATCCCGAGTCGGCCCCTCTAAAATATGTCTCTTGTCCGCATACCCGGCCATCCTGAACGTCCAATCAAGTCCTTGTTCGAAATCACTGAAGCCTTCAGTCCGAACATCAAGATTATCAAGTCCATAATCGACGAGCCGTTGAAGACCTCTGGGTAGTGCAGTCGTACACTCCTATTACACTCCTACCCGAGTTTTAGAAGATTTTGAAGTTGTTGCTCGAGCTCTGAAGTATAGCCCTCAGGCCGAATCAGCTTCTGGAAGATGGATACTCTATATGTATATCTTTCTGATTTCGAGATGGAGCTCCGCTGTGTATTATTCGCGGCTACTCTTTATAGTTATTTGACATGGATCTACAGTGTATTTGATTGGTAGCCATGGTTCTATTCTATCATGAGCATGGGTATTCCCGCCTCGGTGAGACATTTGTTATTTTGCAGACGACACCTCCTGGTTCCTGATCCTTGGGCTCACTCATTCAACATATCAGTAAAGATTGGTAAAATATTGGTAATGTATTTCGGCCATCAGATGCTCTTCTGACCTCACACATTAGGGGGAATATGTTATAACTCTAAATTGCACCACACATGCTTACCTGGCATCAGGCCAACTCATATCCCTTCATTGCCAAAACATCTGTTGAACAATCTCCTTGAAAATCCTCTTGGGTCAAGGCCCACGTGCCCTAACCCATTACTGCACGCGTGTGCACGCTTGCAGGCCCACTACAACCCGCGTGTACCTAACAAAACACAAAAATAGGAAAGTTTCCGATGGAACAAAAAGATATGGGTCAGTTAACTGAAACTCTTGGCCATGCATGGCCGAGAGTTTGTCCAAAACCCTAGCTCCTTCTAGCCTATAAAAGAAGGGGTAGGGGTACCATTTAGAGGAGGAAAATTATAGCGAAGAAACTCTGCCCATTTGCTGAATCCATTGTCCAAACCCTTTAGCATTTCTTCAAGCCAAAGGAGAATTAATGCAAAGCAGTTGGAGGATAGAAGAGGAGGAGCCCAGGATCAGGATCAAGGAGCGGTGGCCGGTCTCGACTTTGATTGTAAGTTGATTCATTTTTCGAATAATAAAAGAATACTTTTCCCGTCCCAATGCATGAGTTATCTATGATTTGTTTAATTTATGCTTAATTTCTAACCCTCAAGTAGAAAAGTAGCATGCATGCATAGTTGTTTGTCTTGATTGCAGGATATCTTTGGAAGGAGCAACGCAAGCAAGCGAGAAAAAAGCACAACGAAGGATCTACACCAAACATCAGTAACAAGGTTAGTAGTTCCTTTCCATGTATGTACTTTGAAAGAGGGGTTTAAGTTTTGGGTGGTAGGTTAAAAAGTAATTTCTTTACGGTCAAAATCTGCATGCAAGTCTGACCCTAGTTTGCTAGTCCGTAGGGTATTTTTCCTAGCAACATCCATGGATTAACATTCGATTGGTCCATGATATCTATTTAAAGAGCATAGAGGGTCATTTTTCGATGATCGATTGTAAGAAAATCTCTTGTAAAATCTCTCTGTAATCTTTTTTTCTTTTTCATTAATAAACTGCTCCAAGTGGCCACGTTGGTTGGGGCCATGGATGTTTCCCCGTAGGGGTTTTACCACGTCCAAACATTGGTGTGTTGATATTTGATCTGGTTTTGTGAGTGGTTATTGAAGGTGTTCATCCTCTGTTGGAATACCTGTGGTGTCGAACATGGTATCATAGCATGTTTGAAGACCCGCTCCTGTTGTAGATCGAGATCGTGAAGCCGAGTTCCCTCATCTCCATTTTCTGTCATTTTCGTACATTTCTAGGCTATGAGGACTGTTCCATTGCATTTTTAGCACTCGTTTTAGTTAGGAACACTTTTCATTTCACTCTAAAAGGTTTCCATTTGTCCAAGATACGACCATTTCAGTTAGATCCGGAGGTATAAAGCTTGAATACGCATTTTTTAAAATTTTTGCAGAGTATTATTTTGGTTTTATTTCGGTTCTATATTATTTGTTTCCGGGTTTCTACTCTTTTAGATCTATGTATTCTCTTTTCCCCATGACCTGTGCGATCTCGACAAATCAGAAATAGATAGGAAAAGGTGCATCTTCCGGGTAAGCTAACTGAAATCTAACCCTTGTTGTCATCGAGAAGCGAATTTTTTTTCTTGTGTGAAATGAGTTTTTTTTTAGCACACTCTCCAAGGTCGTCTTCAACAACAACAACACCCCCAATCCTATTGCAAAATAATACAATGTGTTTTGCTAGACCATTTGGTTAAAAGTTGCCTTATTAAGTAAGAGGTCTTGAGTTCAAGTCTCTCTTTTGTTATTTTTTTTTGAAAAATTTCATGCTAAAATTGTAAAGTGTATTTCACTTCACAATTCTTCCATGATCTTCAACGTTTGTGCCTTCTTCTGTTTCTATTCTGGTTTCTTCTTTAGATGATGACAGTGAGGATGAAAATCCACCTCCGCCTGCTCACCTTCCTCCAAATGAGTCCTTTGAACTTGAACCAGCATTGGTTCCACCGCTTCCTAGATGGGTATGTTCAACACGATAAGTAGCTGGTGGTCTTGTCAGTGATCCTTTAGATCAACGTTGAACACGTTCACAGTTCCAACGAGCCTCTTCTCTTTTGGCTCAAGTTTCAGAGACTCACGATCGAGAGATATTTGCAGAAGCTTTAGGTCATCCAGATTGGGATACATCAATGAATGAAGAGTATCATTCTTTAATGGAAAACGATACTTGGGATCTTGTACCTCTTCCAAAAGGAAGAAAACTTGTCATATGTAAATGAGTCTATAGAACTAAGTATGCATTAGATGGAAGTGTTGAAAGACACAAGGCTCAGTTAGTTGCCAAAGGATTTTCCCAAGTTGAAGGAATTGACTATAATGAAACCTTTTCGCTTGTAGCCAAAATGAATTCCATCCACCTTGTTCTTACCCTTGCTGCCTCACATAAATGGGAGGTCCATCAGATGGATGTTAAATCCGCCTTCTTGCATGGATATTTGCAAGAATAAATCTACATGGAACAACCTCCTGGATATGTCCAAAATGACTCTAGCCTTGTTTGTCGCCTTAAGAAATCTCTTTATGGTCTTAATAAAGCTCCCTGAGCTTGGTATGCCAAAATGGACAACTTTCTTATTAACACCGGATTCTATAGATGCCATTCCGATCCTAATGTCTATACCAAGAAAGTAGGAATCCATCTCATAATCCTTTTCCTTTATGTTGATGACCTTATCCTTACTGGTAGTGACTCAAAACTTTTAAACCATGTGAAAACCAACCTTAAGAAGAAATTTGAAATGACAGACTTAGGATTTTTGCACTATTTCCTTGGCCTCCAAGTTTTGCAAACCAATGAAGGAATTTTTCTTTCCTAGTCTAAGTATGTTTGTGACCTTTTTTGTCACTTTCACATGGATGATTGTAAACCAACCCCTTCTCCCTTCTAGTCTGGAGTCAAGCTTACTGCCACCTGTATTTATCCTGAAGTTGATGCCACCCTGTACTGTCAGTTAGTTGGTAGCCTCATATACTTGACTCATACCCGTCCTGATCTTTCCTTTGTTGTTGGTCTTGTTGCTTGGTATATGCAAACACCCCATGAAATCCATTGGAACGAAGCTAAAAGGAAAATTCGCTATGTCCATGGTACAGTTTAGTTCGATATACATTACATTTCAGGGGGGAATCCTTTATTGGTTGGTTTCACTGATTCAGATTGGGCCAGTGACCCTGATGATCAGAAGTCTATTGCAGGTTATGTTTTCAACCTTGGTTTAGGACATGTCACTTGGGCCTGTAAGAAACAACAGGCTATTGCACTTTCTTCAGCAGAAGTAGAGGACCGAGCAATGGTAAATTCCAGTTAGGAAGCCTTATGGTTTCGACAGATCCTTTCAGAGTTTGGATTCCAGCAGCAACATCCGACCAACCTTTGGTTCGACAATCAGAGTGCCATCAAGCTCGCCAAATACCTAGTTCAACATCAGCGTAGAAAACACATCGAGCTACACATGAACTTCATCGGAAAGCTCATTCATGATCAAGTTATTGAAATGCTCTTTTGCCCTACAGAGGATCAAGTTGCAAACATTTTCACAAAGTCTCTTACATAAGCGATTTTTTCCAAACTTCGATCTATGTTAGGAGTTCATGAAGTTTTATTTAAGGGGGGATAGGCTCTAATGCCTCCTTCCTTCTCCTATTGTGTCAACATTGTAAATCCTTGAATCCTATCCCAAGTTTTTCTTAAGGGGGGATGTTAGGATATTTAGACACTTAGGAGTTTGTTAAGATCTACTTGGTCTAATGTGTCGTTAGGTAAAAGTGTGTTTCTTTAGTATGCATTAGTATGCATTTGTAGTTAATAAATCTGACGGTCACGATATGTTCACGACATAGAGTGATCCGACGGTTCATACTCTCCTCGATCTTAGCGACCATTGATTCATGGATTAACACTCAATTGGTCCATGATCTCTATTTAAAGAGCATGGAGAGTCATTTGCTGATGATCGATTGTGAGAAACTCTCTTGTAAAATCTCTCTGTAATCTTTTTTTCTTTTGCATTAATAAACTTCTCCAAGTGGCCGCATTGGCTGGGGCCGTGGATGTTTCCCCGTAGGGGTTTTACCACGTCAAAACATCGGTGTGTTGATATTTGATCTGGTTGTGTGAGTGGTTACTGAAGGTGTTTGTCCTCTGTTGGAATACCTCTGTTTTCGAACAACACCAACCTACTTACAAGTTCTTCATTTTCATTTCCTTAATTGGTCTTCTTGCTGCTTCTGTCTTCACCAAATCGACTCTGCACTCGTTACTTCTTCTTTCACCATATCTGCTCTGCACTCGCTACTTCTACTTTCACCAGATCAGCTCAACACTCACTCCTTCTACATTATTCATATATGCTCGATGATCGCTCCTTCTACTTTCGCTCCACCTTCACCAGATATTCTCACTTTTACTTCTGCCTTAGATATGCCTTTACCAATTTTGCTTGTTAGAATGGCAGATTTATTTGCTAGAACACCAGATTTGATCTTTGCTAATATTTAATTGTCGCTCATTGAATGATATTCAATTGTTACTCCTAAAATGGTATGGATAAGAATATTACATTTTCACCCCCACACACATATTTTCTCATAACCCTCTTCTCCATTTATACTTTACCATAAGATTTACATTAAAAGTCGTGTTTATTTGAAAAAAACACGAATTTTATTAAATAATAATTAATTTCCCCCTATTAATTTTTAATTCACGTTTTAACATACCACGGGTAAAATACCACCATGGGTTTTTAAATCCACTTTTATGCAAACTCCACTTTTACTTTTACCCTTTTTTTTTGAATCGACTTTCATGTCTACTCCACTTTTACGTAAACTCCACTTCCACTTAAATTTTCCACTCTTGTATTTATTAAAGTTACATCTATATTTGAATACTTACTTACCTTTGACATCAATGAAAATAATTTATTCAATAATCTCCCCCTTTATCATTGATGGCAACCATGTACTCAAAAACACATAATCCTCTAGAAATAGAAAGAATTCTCCCTTGTCTACAACTCTCCCTATCTGTAATTCTCCTTCCCCTATCTGCAACTCTCCCCCTGTCTGTAATTTCCCCCCTTTTGCATCAACGGAAAAGGCATGCTACCCTTGAGTTGTGCTTCTTTTCTGACAATATGAGAGGGATATCACTCCCAGCTTTTGTATGAGATATTCATATGTTTTTCTGGGAAGGGATTTGGTAAAAGTATTTGCAACTTGTTCCTTGGTGGAAATGTATCTCTATTGACACTTAGTTCAACTACCTGTTCTTCTACGAAGTGGTACTTAATGGGAATATGCTTCCTCTTTGAGTGCATAATTCCTTTTTCTATGTTGCTCCCCCTTAGACTGTTCTTTCTCTTGTATTTTTCTGAAGTAGCTTCCCCTTGTGAATGTACTATATTTTCTTGCCATGATTGCTGAGTCTTGTCTGTTTTACCGTCACTCTCTTGAAATTCTCTTTTTTTCTACTTATTAAAAATATTACAAAGACTTTATAGATGTTTCACTATCATAGTACTATTAGCTATTCACAACTGATATGATTGACTGCCTTCAAAATTTTCTCACAGTATACTACTAAAAAATGAATGGCATGCTGCTATTCATAAAATGTCCATCTACAACTTATCACATTTCAATGTGCTTTGAATATTCAAGTTTCTATGTGCCTTCATAGCTTCTAATGGATCTTCCACTGTCACATGTATGTTGCTGGTTTGGTAGTGCTTGAATGTCATCAAACCACCATCCAATTATCCTTCAAAATTACTCTCCTGAACATGGTCAATGCTGATCACAACGTATAGAATATTTATGTGGACTTGTTTTTTTATTTTATTTTGCACAATAAATACCTCAAACCATGAAAACTCCCAAAGTTCCATACAACGCTCACAAAGGCTTCTGATGTTTCCTTGGATAAATGTGTAGAGTTGTCATCAAATTTCATTACCATTGTAAAAAATCCTTCAAGGTTTGAAGAAGGAATGTCCAAAATACTGAATGAAAATTATATGTATGCTTCCCAGAATATAATGTCCTCCACTTGCACTTTTTCTGCCATCGACACTCATGAATAAGAATGAACACTGTCACCAACAACACAATATAATCGGTCTCTGTCAATCCAGGCAATCTCTATATCCAACATAAGCAATATTACATCTCCAAAAAGAGTCGAACATGGTTGGGTTGGTCTCCACAAATCCATGTCGATTCAACAAGAATTAGTTGAGTCAACAAGAAGACATCAATTGGGTTATCATATCAACAACTTCAAGTATTCCCCCTTTAAGGGATCAATAAGTAGCCACGATAGTTCTTGTCAAAACTTCCAGTTGATGGAAAATCCAATCGAAACTCTAGTTGACTGTCATGTCGGGTCGATCCTTAGTCAACCACTTCCACAAAAACCATCAATAAGTAGGAGGAACCATGCAGGACTGTAAAACTGATGATACACAATGATATGAAGTCCTCAAGAATCTAGTCAAATGATTCCATGACCATCCATCAATCCAACCACTATATATCCTGGTAGTCGGCACTGGTCCACAATTATGACTTTCACGTCTCTTCTGCAAAGATATGAAAGCATGATTTCCATTCCTTTGATTTTTATGGCGAGTATGATGATAGAGAACATATTTTTGTGATGGCTGATCATAGGAAGTAGGATCAAGGTTAGGTTCACTTACATGAGTAGAAAAAACCGACATATCAACAACAATGTCATTTGTAACAACATGCTCAAATGCTGACATGTGAGGAGCATGCAACTCATCAATCTGTTTGACACAATCAACAATAGGTTGTTCTTCTATAAAACCAGTCTAAATTTCTCCTGCAATCACACCTATGGATTTTATCCCTTGTATTGATGAAGCACACTCGCAATTTTTCAAACTTATTAAATTTTTATATTTTAAAATTTTTCAACCTCGAAGTTTTGTTTTGAATTATATGATATATGGAAATAATAAATATCATATGAAATAATTATAATCATATCATAATTTGGGTATGTTTTGAATTATATGATATATGGAAAAAATAAATATCATATGAAATAATAATAATATCAAACAATTATAATCATATCTAAATTGGTATATGAGACTTTCTTGTTTGGAAGTATATATACTCTATCTCCTTTAGAATACCCTAATTCTTTTAGATTTAAACTTGTGACCTTTAAAAATGAAACACATGCTCTTAACCATTAACCATTAAACTTATTCATGTTTTATTTAAGCCCACTTAGTTATACATGTTAACTAACTTCATATATATATTTGTGACACTAAAACCTTCAAACTAATTACATTTTGATTGATAATTTATACACAATACAAAGTAAAAAAAAAAGGCATTTCAAGAATGGTTGTTAGTACTTTTTGGAACCATTTATGTCGATTATCTTTACAAGGCTCATGAGAAATGTCTTCATCCCCTTTATCCATCATTTCATTATTGAAGTTTTGATTGAATTGGTGATGTTAGATTATTTAAGAGAGGGAAGTTTTTGAATTTGTTCATGGTGGGGAATATTGGTTTGGCCTTATTTGTCATCATCCTTTTCATGTATATTTCATCACCATTAATATTCTCACTACTCATTTTTTTATTTTATTTATGTACTTTCTCATTCATTACTTTCAATATTTTTTAATCTTTGAGATTTATGAATGAATAAGGATCAAAATTAAACCTTCAACTTTAACAAAGTTAAAAATAATTTAACCTTTTAACACAAAAAAAATTCTATGCATGTTATCAATTTATTCAAAATAGATTAACTATACATTATTTAATGATAAAGCCACTGTAAAGCTCTTACAGTATGATTATGGGTAGAGACATAATTTAAGATCCACCGAGCACACTTATAAGAATTTAAGATCCACCAATCACACTTATAAGAATTCAAGATCACATGGACATTGAATCTAAAGCATACTTATAAGAATTTTAGTCATTTAGCATGTTGTAATTGTCTTGATAGATATTTTGATACTCATTTATAGATAATGGTGACAAGTTAGTACCCATTTAACAATTAGTTCAAATATTTTTAGATTTAAAGATCTTACCAAGTCATTGGATTTGGGTCCAAGATCATATAATTAACTTTATTTTATGTGATATTCCACCTTTGGTTCCTCACTAACTATAGGACTTTGCCATTGTTGGTGTTGTTATCACTCCAAGAAACTCTTTGAGGTTGTAGGTCAAAGATGCTTGGTAACTTAAAGTTAACTATTTTTGTGTTTTTGTATGTGTGGATCAATGGGATAACTCAACTACAATATGGTATTCAGACAGTCAAAATGAGAATCAAATGAACCAGTGCTCTCAAGGATCAATGATCAGATGATGGATTTTAAGTGGGTAAGAAAACAATGCTTATAAACCAGATACAAATGCAGGGTTTAATAAACAATGATAAGCAACTATTAATCAAGTTATGAGCTAACCAATGAGATGACAATCATTCTACAGCTAAAACAACTTGAATTAAAAGTATAGAAGGAAAGGTGAGAATTTGACATCAATAGAGAGAGAAAACTGTGATTTGTATTATCATATAGAGAAATCTATTTACAATATAGTATTTTCTGTATCCAAAATCGAACCTCTTGTCCCCCATTATCTTTAGCTTTATCCCTTTACAATGAAATGTCCAGATCCTATAAGGATGGATCAAATTTACTAAAGATAGATAGTCAAAACAATTTTACAAAAAGAAAGGAGATGAACCTAGAAAATAGGTCAAATCCTTATTTCATTGTCTTCATATCATCTAGAACCTCTGTGCTGTGCAGAAAGCCTCCCAAGGTTGTATGATATCCCTTGATGAAGATAGAATTTGAATTTCCCAAATTGGGATCAAAACCTGATTCTGTGCCCCCAAAATAGGTGCCTAATCATCTTGAACACCTCTTCAAACCTCTTTTGCATCAAATATGGATTTTGGATTTGATACTATAATTCAATATGTATCTTTGGAAAGCATTTTCAAGAGATTCGGTTGAGAAAAACTTCGATCTGGGCAAAAATACACCTTCACTGCCTGTCTCAGGTTTTGGTGGTTAACATAGATAGAATTTGGGTGTATTAACCACCAAAATCTCTCCTTTCGGTAGTTAATGAACAGTCGTCTTGTTCACCTAAACCACCGAAAACTGTGCTTTCATAAAAAATACAAAATTGCAAAAATTAATTACCTCGCTGCTTCTATGAGTGTTCAAGGCTGCTTTGGTGATGGTTGTCTTTTAGGTACAATGCCAGAGACTTCAATTTTATGTGTAGAAGGTTCTGTTTCATCATCTAGAGTAGTGGCTAACTCTGCTAGGGTTTCCAATCCTAGGTGCTTTGGAGTTGAAGCTTGTGAATCTTTCATTTTTAATATTAGGGGCCTGAGATGTCTGTACAACTTGGTATTCTCCTTCATCAACATCTTGTTCCTGTCCAAAGTCTTGTCATGCTTCTCCATGACATCTTGGCTGATGTCATAATGCTCAACATTCCTATCAATCAACTCAACATTTCTCTTTTTGATCTGTTTCTCAGAAACCTCTAAGTCATAAACTTTGTTCAATAGTTGATTGATCTTCTGGGACCTAGCTAGTTTTGGTCTGCTTACAAAGGCTTCTGCCAAGGGTTGAATCTGTTCACCTAGAGGAGTTGGGGATGGAATATTAGTGTATCTTTCAGCAACTTGCTCAGCTTGTTCGTCACCCTATATCTCTATTTTCTCTTGATCTTCCTCCGAGTCACTATATGACAGATTCAAAGGATTATTTTCTTTAGTAAGACCCTCAGTCTATTCACCCTTCTTTCCAAACTCAAGTTTCCTTTTAGCCCTTTTGGGCTTGACAAAATATGTCTTTGTTTCGATCTGAGGAGGTGAAATGGCTATCCTCTTCCTCCTGTTGCTCTTAGGGGTGAGTGATTTCTTAGCTGTAGGTTATTTCCCTTTGTTGTCTGGATGCAGGTCAGTGTGAAACTCATTCCAAAACAAGAAAAAGTTCTAATCAACATCCTTTTTCTTCAAAGAATCTCTGACTATCAAAGTAATTAAACCCTGATGTGATAATCTATTAACTACCTTACTTGGTTTAACCTTGACTTGTCGATCCATTTTAGTAAGAGCCTTGTGAAGGTAATGAGGGAGGTTGATAGAGGCCCTTCCAGTAAAATGATTAAGCAGTTTAAAATGGTAAAACATAACTCTGTTATACCTACCCTCACATGTAATGTAGGCAAAAATAGCCTTGAGCAGGGACTGCCATTTTGTCTCCAGATAAGACATAGGGATATCATTTTTCTGTATGAGAGTCGTGTGCTATGGTTGCAAATAAGATCTGAACTCTATATTAGCTGGTATGGTGGTTTTAAACCAGCATTCACGGGTTCTTGGCAAATCGGTGATCTCTGCAATTGATGCTTCATCCACAATTAACTCTTCTTTGCCAATAATGGCTTTTCTTCCATCATAAGACAGAGCGAAGACCTCTGAAATCTATTGGTGAAACGTTTTTAGCTTCTCACAGTAGGTGAAGTACCCTACTTGTTTGAAAAATTCGGCGACCTCAGGATGGGCCTCTAATTCGGTCCTCAGGGCTGGTCTCTCCTTCTTCATTGCTCGAGCTTGATTTGTGCCTGTTCCTGCAAATTGATACACTTTCAAGCTTGGGGAGACAATTAGCTTGACAATAGGGATACAGATGATCCTGAGAGGGATAATTGGCATCAAATCTCAAAAAACTCGGGCTTCTATATGACATAAAAGAGGAATAACAAAAAACTCAGGTTTGATTCCTAAATCAGAGAAATTTCAAATGATCGAATTGAAAGGGAAATCATTACAGTGATATTCCTTGGAAATGGGTTTATGAAGGACACATGAAGATTAAACAGTTAGGCAAAACCAAATCGATCATGAATTTATGTGTATGCAGAGTTTTAATGCGAAATGACAGGTGGAGTCTTAACAAGTACCACAACGCATCAAATCAAGATTTAACATACCAGGAGTAATCATACCACCCTTTCATCACCATTTCACTTAAATTTCGGCGGTTAACCTTCCATCATTATGCCAATTGACATATGGATCGTGTAAAAATGCGGGCTCTGACCTTTCCAAGCTTACGTGTTTTCGATGGTTAATCGAGCTTTGCTTTTCTCTTTTAACCACCGAAAGCCGACTTTCGGTGGTTAATGAACACCTATGGGTTTGCCTAAACCACCGAAACCTGTAACCTCCCCTAAAATTGACAAATTTGACTGTGCTATTTTAGGAGATAATAGGTGTGACCATGGTTTTTCTCATTGCAAACTATATAATAGGTTAGAAACTAGTAATATTTATTTTATTATTATTATTTGTAACGGTTGAATTTAATTGATCTTATAATTTAGATTTTTGTGGTGAGAGTTTTGTTTAGAAATTATTATTCTCAATTGCTTGTCGACGTTTCAGATTCACAACAGGATCCATCTCCAGGACATAAAAACCTGAGGAAAAATACAAGAGAGGAACCCTAATAAATAATAAAGAGGAGCGTAGGAAACCTAAAGTCGGCTAAGTGAAACCCTTGGTTTTGAGAATATTTTCAAAATAAGTATTTAATAAAAAATTTGTTTATTAATATATTAAGTGGTTTTGATTTAATTTGATAATCCAAATGATATTAATATTATTGTTATCACTGAAATTTCGTCCGCACATGGCGACAAGAACTCAGCATCATCAAACAGGAACGAAGTCATTCATGGCACTGAATTAATTTCACAACATTGCAAAAGGGTAAAAAACTATACAAAATAAACAAAAATTGAAGGGCACTTTACAGAAGATGGGTGCACGTGCATATGCGTGGAACAAGAACGTACAATGCATGCATGCACGCACGATGCGCGGCTGTTGGCGCAAAAACCCGCGCACCTGCTAAACGATGCATTTATGGAATTGGTCGGCCTCCCAACCACTTATGGATCAGCTCCCAAGCCGATTTGACTCCCAAATCTGAGCTRAATCCGCATGGTAGGCTGGTCAAAGACCTAATTAAGCCCTAAAGAGCCCCTTTTCACACCTCAAAGGAGTTACATAATCACCCAATGCTATGCTATAAAAAGCCATGAAGAAACATCATTTTCTCAAGAAATTTCATGTAATGTTATGCTACTTAGATTGTTTTAAGGACTCACTCCTTGGCAATAACACATTAGCACCATTTCATTGAGCCATTCACCTCTCTATTGAGTGAATGTGCTTGGAGTTCTTTCACCATCATTCTCATTTTCTTATTGTAAGGAGAGCAAGTTTGTGAGGACACAAGAGCCTTCCTTTGGAGGAAGAAGGGACTCATAGTCCCCTTTCTTCGTTGTGCTTTGATTTCATCAATTGATCAGCCTAAAAACATTGGTGATATTGGTATTTTTGTGTTTATTATTTCTTTATCCATATGCTCATAGTTTTAGTTTATTTTAATTTAATTCTTGCTTATAGTTTTGTTGTTCTTTTCCTAACCCTTTCCTCTACAACTGTCATGCTCAACAAGACCCAAATGGGCATGTAAGCACCCTTTATTTGCTCACCAAGTGACGAATTGGGTGCAAACATATTGGCAACCATACTGGGGATTAGGTATCAATTCCTTCCTTATTTGGGTTTATTTTGCTTTCCTTTTGCTTTCATTAACTTGCAGGTGCACAAACCGGCCTCTGCCGACCTATTAACCAGTCAATTCAAGGGAGAATTGAGAGAAATCCATCCGGATTTCCTCTCTCGGCCGTTTGCCACAGGCACGCGGGTATTTTACCCCACAGACGCGCATCGAGCACGCATGCGCCTTTACCGCAATCTGTTGCTACGCGCATGCACTTTTCCTCTTGATTCTGTACGCACATCAGCGCTTTGCGCGCACCCGTCTACACTAAGGGCCGCGCATTTTGCAAAAAATTTCTACATTGTAATTTAATTGGGATGTGGGGAAGGCCATGGGCCCTCTTAAAATGATGATTATGCATGCTCTAAATACTGCACCACTTAGACCCCTCAACTTATAAAGGGGATAGTCAAACAAACATAGGCACTTAGGTGGATAAAAATCAATTTCCCTTATGTTCTTTTTGCCACGTGGATGGCTTGATTTGATTTACAATCTAAGATGAACATCAATTTTAATCACATCTAAAAACTCACATTTGGGACTAGAAATTGAAGTAACAATCCTTGAGTATGCTCTTCTCTTGTGCCTTCAAGCGATCTTGAGAACTAGAAAAAGATTGCGAAAAAAATCTCATCTCCCTTAACAAAATTTTAAAACCTTTAGGAGAGGACAACAACTCTTTTTGGGACCCCTCTTAGCTTGATTTTTTCAAACACATTCTTGTAACGGGCCCATACATGCCCACATGTCACAAAGCTAGAATAGTGTTTGAATTTCTGCTTTCTTAGATAAAAAAAAACTAGGAGAGTTTAAAGGTTTGTAACGAGCCCACACATGCCCACATGTTCAATCTATGATAGTTTCATGCTTTTTCTAGATTAACTCACACATAGGGAGATAAAGGATAGTAACGGACCCACATGTTCACATGCTAGTTTCCTAGGGATTTTGAATTCCGCAAGGTTGTACCAAAGACATCTAGCTAATTAGGTAATCAAACTCTTGTAAGGACCAAGCGATGTCCACATGCAGCAAGGTGACATCTAATTAACTAAAATTGGCGCACTTTCACTCACACACAAAAGTCACTTCTCACTCACATAGATTCTTCTCGAGAACGTGGCGGTCCAAGTAAGTTTCCCCAAAAAAGGGATTCCGAAAATACCCCATATTTTCTTGACAGGACTATCCACTCCCCTTGTTAATCAAACGAGGTTGGTTTTCACCCCCAGCCTCACAAAACAACTTCATCTAAAAACTTTTTTAAAAACTCACTAAGTTTTCCTCCACAGGAGGTGCCAAAAGAAAATTTTAGTCTAGGTAGGATTTCGGGGATAGGCATCCAAATAACTCCCCGTTATCTGGTTCTCACATTGATA